>JAVQKC010064442.1:0-11107 GCA_036025475.1 Philypnodon macrostomus
TCCCCACAGCACAAATGCTAGTAATAATAATATAATAATAATATTACAATATAAAGTATTTGTTTTTCAGTGCGATAGTATGGAATTAATTCTTATTTCAAATAGATCAAGTGTTCCTATACTCTCCTGTGTTGATGCAATATTGCTGTGGTGTTAAACGGAAACATTCTCAAATGGTGCCTTCCAACTCGACGTACAGAATATTTGAGGAAGAGTCAACAGTGGTTTGTGTCACGTGCCTGTCACATAGTGTAGAGGCAGTGACAGGTCTTAGTGGCATCTCAGCTTTAATTTGAGTGGTAATCACACCCAGCTATAGTTTCAGAGCATTTCACACGCCTGCGCTACAGTTTCATGTGCGAAGCCGGTGAGGAGACGTACAGCCGTGACTATCAGCCATAACACCTCATCAGAGAAAAGAGGGGGCGCGTTTTGGCTTCTGACATCATGATTTTAATAATGATAATCAAATAATTCACACGCCTCACAAAAAATTAGGCTAAAAGGAGGCTAAGCAGTAACAAAACATGGGACAAAACAGGAATAAATAAACTTCCCCTGAACCAGGTCTAAGCATTGGTCCATATTTCACTAAAGACACTAAAAACCCTAACCCTAAATGTACCTTTGTTGGGATCCCATACTTCAGTTTGAGTACCAAACCTAATCTAAGTAAAACAAGTTCCCTTTTATTGCTCTAAATCAGGACAAAATAGGTCTGAACTAGGATGAGAGGTGGTCAATATGGCAAAAATATAATTTTACAATTTTATTAATCCAAGATCATGATTTTGATGTTAATCCAATGTGCATCGTAATAATACACTGAATACATGAATATTGACATATTGTAATTACAAATGAAGTGCCAATCACCCCACGCCGTTGCAAATCACATCTGCAACAGAGAAGCAAAAAAACAGCGTAGAGAAATCGAGACAAATAAGTGTAGAAAAAGTCACATTTACCAAAAGTCTGCAGAGACCGCCCATCCCAGACTAACTGGATCACACGATTAGCATTTAGCAAGTACTGCAAAGATATGCAGGGTACAGCTCTGCTAATGTGACAGCTTTCTGTTTGTTTTAATGAAGTCAAATTCTTGAGGATTTACATAATCTGGTTCAGAGACAATTAGGAAACTTCAGGTTGACTTTTTTAACTTTTTAGACTAAAGTTGAAGAAGGTGTTGCCAAGTATTTAACACATTTTAGGATTTTCCAAGATAACCTGGCTGACTACAAAATACGAAAAAAAAGTTTCACAAACACATTTTTGGAAAGCTGCCATTTTGTAAGACTTTGGAACTCTACTGAACCACAGTGAGGGGACAAACAGGGGAAACATGTACCAGTGTGAAACTTCCCTGTTTTGGTCAGCATTCTAAAATATAAGAGTGTAATATTCATTTTGACAAATATGCAAAAATATAAAAAATAAGGAACAACACGGTAATACATTTTTATTGTAATGACAGCCTTTCTTTTGAGCATGTTGATTGATTTTATTATTGTAATTGGTCCAGTCATCTGGGATGGGACTGGTGCAAAGAGCTATTAAACATTGTATACATACTTGTGTACTAATAACTGAAGAAATCAAACCTGACTTAATCAGTTTGGCAATATTAAGTAGAATTGCTAGAACTAAAATTGAATTTCAAAATGTATGATATATGTTTGAATTCCTGTATCAAATTCTTAGTCTATTACAAAATGAATCACCAGCATGTTTAATCCCTATGTGATTGTAAAGTAACTGTACGTTGTACTGTGTGTTATGAAGCATTTTCACCACTGAGGGGCACAATATGATCACTGATTGACCCAGTCCTGCTCCAGGGAGGCACTACTGAAAAGCAACATCTGTTCACACTGCTCAGACCGACCACTTTGACATGCAGGAAATACACTTATATACACAATAACCATTTATTCCAATATGCTCCATCTTAAATCAAATATATCTTGTTGACAGAGAAACTGATGTGGTAGAAGGGTTTCCACATTGTAAGCCTTTTATTATTCTTTATTATTTTTATTAGTCTTCAGAAGATCACACATTTAATAAACCTTTTTTGATTGCTAAGGTTGAGCTCAGCACTTCCCTCATTAATTCTCCATTTATTCCTGTAGTGGGATGATATTTTAGAGATGGGAGCGCGTGGGCCACAGGTTAGACTCAATTATTGCTGACAGAGGGCTTTTTCAGACTGGCTCCATGAAATGTGAAGTATAGGATTATATATCAGAAAGTTCTAGAGTGATTAACCTTCATCCCAGTCCCCTCCGGTTCATCCTCCTCATTGTTAGCTAGTGTCTGCGGTCAGTAAACCATGATTATTTTATCTATTTGAAGCTAGATCACAATATAATATAGTGGCATACTGTATATTCAAATTGCATGATCATCTTTTAACAATCATAATTGCATTTGTTTTAGCTTGTTTTTGTATAGACCAAAATACCACCCTGTCCAAAACTGCACTACAGGACTACCCCAGGTCAAAATTCTACATGGACTATTCCAGATCTAAACCTAGTCTAAATCAGATCCAAACTTGCACAGAGTGAGATCTGAACTAGAACTAAACTACAAAGAATGAATATAATAATAAACAGCATATATTCATTTGTATGTACATGTGATTCTACACATGTGCAACCTGATGGTAGAATCAGAATGGTAGATCCTGACTCTGTTAAGGCATTTGTTTGGCTTCTCTGCTGGTCTTCAGTGTACTTACAATGATTTTATAATTGTATGTGTCAATGTTAGGATTATGAGACACTTCATATTAGGCCTGCACAATATTAGACAAAATCTTCAATAACTGCTATTATATTATTGTGACGGCAGAGTGTGCAGTACCCTGGGAACCTTCTCCAGATCTTGTGCCAGAATCGTGGTCAGGACCTAGTGGGAGAATTCGCTTGTTATGCATGTTTTAGATAGATGAGGGAATCTCACCCAGACATGAAAATGAAAAAACTCCACACCTGAGACCATTTTGCAGTGAGACAAATATATCAACATTTTGGGAAAAATACAGTAATCCATATTTGATCCTATCATCCAGGCCTACATTACATTTACAATGTACACTGAACAAAAGATCATCTTGTTATTATGCATTTTTACATAAGATTTTTTTCAAGGCATAGACAAAGGTTGGTTAGATTGTGTATATTTTATCACCATAACAACCATACTCCTACAGAGCTGATATGTCAACATGCTTCATACTACAGATGAGTGTTTTGTCTGATACTGTGATGGGAGACAATCACTGGTGCAGCAGACAAACTGACACCTGCTTTAACGACTTGTGCAGGCGCGCGGTTTTCAGGGAACAGGTGAAAGCAGCTTAGCCCCATTAGCAGATTTTGCACTCGTATGAAGGAAGAAACACCATTTTTTGGAAAGTGTTTTGAACAACTTGTGCGTTTGTGTGAGCTAAAGCAAGTTTGTTTTATTCTGCAGGTTCTTGGGGTGGTGTAAAGCAGAGATAATTGGATTATATTAAATGAATCGAAGCTTGTACTTTTAAAAAGATTACAAAATGTATTTGCAAAAAGACAGGTGTGACTTATATGCTGCATATTGTCTCGTTTAAAATCTCTGGTTTCTATATCAACAACTATGGTACTTCGATGGGATATACAGTGGACAAAGGCCACTCAGTTACAATCTGACAGACATAAACCAAAACACAATTAATTACTAACAAATATCTGATGAGGCAGGTCACCAGTTATGTACCACTTACCAAGTCTTTAGACAGTAGGAGGAAGCCAGAGTATCAACAGTGAACCCATGGCAGAGGTGGCCAGTGTTGAACTTTTTACTTAAAGCTACAGTACCTGATATTTTTACTTTGTAATTGAGCAGACACAGGGGACACTTGTTTTCAACCAGTCACGCGCTTCCACAGGACAGGGGTGCTCCGATTGGTTGAAACATTGTTTATTTATCAAGAACTAGAATCGACCAGGTATAATGTGAGGGAGCTGATGTTTTATTTGAAAATGTACATTTTTTAGTTCAAAGGGAAAAAAATCCAACTCCAGACCACTGCTTGATATTCTGATACTTCCTGGTTTATGTGAGACCGTGACAGAGGGTTGGGAATGAGATGAAGGGGAAAGGGGAGCACATCATTCAAATGTCCAAACCTAAGACATATTTTTTGTATTGTGTTTTTTTTGTTTTCCTGCACAAAATCAGGGACTGCAACTTTAAGTAAAAGTAACACATGGCGATGATGAAGTAAACGTATGAGTACTCACTTTTAAATGTATTTACAGCCACTGATTAAATGAAAAACTATTACTAATACACACTTGGATTCTGTTTTTAAGGCTACCCATTTACAATTGAGTAAATGATCTCAGTAAAAGTAACTAGAACCACAGAAACACAGGGAGAACTTCAGGAGAGGTCTGTGTTGGTCGACATCAGGATCAAACCCACAATCTCTTTGCTAAAAGGCAGGACCCGCCTCCAATTATTTATTTTTATAATTTTTCACTATAATATTGCAATCCAGAGCTTCCTGGAAATTCAGAATTTCTATCTCCTTCTCACCCAAAGTTTGCATTAAAATAGTCAGGTCCTATTTTTGTCACATTTTTCAACTTGTGTCTCCATATTATTAATCACTATTTAATTAACTCTCTAGCCACAATCATTTAATGCTGTAATGCCATTCTAATTGTCCTTATGTGAGTTATAAACGCCCCTCTGTTTTCTCCCTGTGTTTCAGCCTCTCCCCAGCACCAAGCCGACCCTAACAATGGCACGTCCCCGGGCTGTGGAGAAAGGCCAGATTTGAGCCCCCTTTGATTCTTGGCCGATTTGTTTTGATGTGAGCGAGTGAGTGCTTTTTAAAATCTCCTTAACTCCCCAGGCCGCGCACAGCCTCCCACCGGGCTAATGACTGCGGCTCGGCCATGTTGAATAATACAGAAAGTACTGGGGAGGGGGCAGGCCAAAGGGTTGGACACCAATCCCTCTCTTCATACAATACACACCTCTATTGATAAGATTGGATTAATTGGTACACTGTAAAAATGTTAATTCAACTCAAGAGTGAGGCCAAATCATTTTTATTAAATAATTCTAAACTATTTTTAGTCTTTGGGGAAATTGTGTAACCAAAATCACTCAACATATTAAAGAAAAGTGTAATATAATGTTGTTAGTAGGCAGATTATTTTTTTTCTCCATTAACTGTATGTTCAAAACAATGTATTTTCTGTTTTGAGTCAATTTAACTTTAACGATTTAGCAGAATTAAGTCATTCTTCTTAGTTTCTCATCTTTTACTCAAGTCTAGATTTTGACTTCCTCTATGTGCTTTACAGTGTATGCACAGCCCAGCCTCTCTCTCTCTTGTATACATTTACCATTACACTCATTAGCTGGTGGTGCCTCCCCGCAAGGACCTCCTCCCCGCCCCACCACGTCCCCCGGGAGGCAATTTGCATCTCCCCACGGCGTCTCTACGGGCTTATTGAGGAAATATTAGCCCCTTTTCTCTGGCCCGCGACCCTTTGATTTATTTTGATAGAGTGGCACTCACATGTTAATGACTGGCATTGATCGGGCTGGAGAAGGTACAATTGACAAGAAGCACTGAATAATTGTCTAACATGTGTCTGCAGTGGGCCCGGGAGATGACGGGGGGGAATCCCAGTGCTGTCAAGGCTACCGTACGCGAGCTGTCCACTTTTTTTGAGATAGACTCGGATAAATAGGCTGCTGCTAGCCGCTGGATTCCTCATGACTTTTTGACAGCTGCAGTTTTGGCATTGTCTTGTCAGGACTAGATGATCTGTATCATGTCTTTGACCCCGTGTGATCACAGTGGTGCTTATTTTAGCCCTTTATACTCGCTCACTAGGATAAAAATGGCTTCCTGATATAATAGAAGTTGAGTACCGCTAATGCAAGTTGACGTATAACATAGGAAGAATAGGAAGCAGAAAATCTATATTTATAACATTGCAATAATTTGGCAGTTTTGTGAATTGGTATTTTCTTTATATTACTGTTTAATCCTTATTCAGATTAGCAGAGATTAGCAGTGTTTCCGTGCTATTCTAGTTTTATTGTTCACAATGGAAGGAGTGTTTGGCACCCTCCCACCCTCCAAAGACACCCATGTATAGGTGAACTGGTGACTTTAAATTGCCCATAAATCTGTGAATGAAGTCTGTCATCTGTCTATGTGTTACCTCTGCAATTAACCGGCTATTGTCCAGTTAACCATGCTTCACACCCATAGCAGCTGGTATAGCCTCCTGTCATCACTGGTTACAATTAGGCAGTAGATACACTGTAAAACAACAATAATGATCAATTAGCACAACAATTGTAGTCATTAGTGGCATTTATTATTAAATTAAAGGGGCCCTATGCAACATTTTACTTTGACAAAACTTCAGTATTTTTTTTTTTTATATGTGGCTCAAAATGAAAAAAAAAAAAAAAAACACAATCTGTGTGATCCTAACTGAGTTGTTGTGGGGTGAATGAAGCTTCCTTACAAGGATGAATGTCCCCGGAAGTCTCAGGTCAAGTTACACATCTCGCCAAAACCACAAATTGCTTTTAAACAGGCTTTTACAGACAGAGCTCCAAGAAATAAAAAAAATATGCGATGCAGACCTGGTGTTTTTGTGTTGAACAGTAGCTTTATTATACTCTAAAGTTTATTTATGACGTCTATATTCTTTGTGTTTTTTTTCTGAGGACAGAGCTATTCTCTGAAACTGTAGGGGGAGGTCTGTGAAGGAGAAATGTGACCAAACCAGTGAAAAGTTGCATGGATCCCCTTTAACTGTCGTCTGACCCAACCCTGCAGTCTTAATGTCTTTTTAGTCATTTTGTCTGTAAATCAGAAATATTGATTGATTCAGTTGTAGTTTACTATTAATCAGTGGTTAACACAGCTCACGTTCACATTCATTCACACTCACCACACTAGTCCTAACATGCACATTTATGGATGGTGGGAGGAAGCAGATGTATGGTAAAATAACTCATATTTTGTCCTAGATGTTGAGGATCAAACCCACAACCTCCTTGATAATTCTAATGAGGTATGTCTGTCACTATAATCACTTTAGGACTAGCACTGATTGTGCATCAAGAACCCATGAAACGACTCTACTGGCACTAACTTTCCAAAAAGGCTGTGATAATATGGCTTCATGTTCAAATACTGACTTTTAATAGCAAGAGTGATGTTAAAACTACACCCAGTTGTACTCTCTGGTCCAACAATAGTGAAGGTGATCACTTCATCTGTTATCACTCGCTCTTTCATTCCAGCAAATTTGGATGTTTCAAAGATAATAAGAGAGTTCATTCTAATATGCTCAGTGCTTGACATGTGCTTCATGTATCAGAGAAGACAAAGTGCACCCAGTCCTCGATGCCACTGACTTTCCCCTTAATTGTCACACGTCTGCAAAAAGTTTGAGATATTGCTGGGTGATGATGCCATACCCTCAGATGGGGGCAGGTGCCAGAATTCTGTATTGGGATTTTTACAAGAAATATCCCTTCAAAAAATCCACAAATGTTGAATCTGATCATTTTTATTAGTGAGGTTCCTGCCCCCATCTCCCATTAAAATGTATAGGGCATGTTGTGATGTCACCTGCAACCCAGCAATATAAATAATAACGCATATGGCTAATATTTCAGCAACGTCTGTCTTGATTATTAAGCATGACTAAACCATATCCAAATGAAGTCTAAGCTAGCTCTAAACCTGGTCTAAAACAGATTGAGTCTACTGACCCAGGTACAGTAACTAGAAATACTGGTCTTGGAAATATCGTTCATATCTTAGAATGGTACAATTTAAAAAATATTCACCTCAAACAAATAATTTCTTCCAACAAAATTGCATCATTACTATTGAACAAACTAATGAACAAACTAATGAACAAACTAATGAACAAACTAACAAACAAACCATTGATAACAAAAAAAAGAAAACCTTGGGGGTGGTTAGCACCCTCTCATTGTCTGAAGACACCCATGTGTAGATTAACATACATCTGCAAGAAATCAAGTCTCAACACCACCAGTTGTTAACTGTGGTACTACTTTAAATAGTGAAGTTTTGACTGAACTTACTTAATAATAGTGGCATGTTCCGACTTGCTTCATATTTCTATACATCTCATGGTAATGATAACATTTAATAAAAGTCAGCATCCTTACCGCTGCTAAACAAAAATACCCATCTCTGCGATTGCTACAGCTCCTCTGCATATTTATAACAGATTAGAGGTTCTGTATATCATTGCATGCCTCATGCATATTGTTATGAAGGAGGAGAGCGCAAAATGGAAATGTGCCATTTGAACGAGACGGCGCAGCTTGCCAAAAGTGGCCAAGTGGTTCACGCTGGTGGTGATAGCGGGTTTGTTGTGCTCTCAGGCTGGGGAGATGTCTCTAAACAGAAGATAATATGATGTGTATGAGAGCCATCTGCTGCTGCCCTCCACTGTCCTCCTCTATGAGAGCAGTGCTAATAGAACATCACATGACTGTAGAAACTCAAAGCTCACTGGTTAAAGAGGTCTGAGTTGAGTTTAAAACAAACAAAGCTTGGAGCTGAAAACAGTGGCTTGGATTTGGATAGATTTGATTGACCCACAAGGACATGTAGGTTTGTAGAAGGTCATCTCTGAACACCAGATGACTGGGCTACAGTGGCAGATGACCACACCGAGAACCTTACTTGATTTTCACTGAACTTTGCTGCAATGGTTCAGGTGGTATGCCTTTTGTTCACTGCATTTGACCCATCCTTCAGTGCCGCTGGGACAGGAGCAGTGTGTAGTGCCTGGGGACCCTTTTTCCAGATTTTGGGCTGGGATCACGGTCAGGAGGACTAAGCTGAAGGATTAGCTAATGGCACATCTTTTAGGTTGTACCTGGACCTTCTTGCTGTGGGTCAACAGTGCTAGGAGAGGCCATCACTGCAGTATTGCTGCCATATCTCTGTCAGTCTGAATGAAATGACTTGAATGAATTCAGGCATTGGAAAGTGCAATATACATCCAATTAGGCCCAAGCCCCAGAGATGTGTATGGCCTCTAGTTATTATAATATTTTTATTTGATCGTCACTGATACTTGCCCTTGTCCCTACTGGCCTGTTCATTGTGAGAATATCCTCATTAAAAGGGGTCTCACAGGCCTGAGAACCCTCTGACTGTTTTCCTCTGTGTCTGTAAAAGTTCTGACTGAGGCCTGGGAAATCCCCATCACACTCTGCTGCCTTTAATCCCTTTAATTTTCACTGCTATTGTTTTAACGCTTTAAAGTTGATATGGTTTAATCCCTGCTGCATCTCGGCGGGCAGCAAATGAGCTCGTGTCAGCAGCTCCAACGCATCTAATCTCCCCCCAACACAGAAAATCCTCCTAGAGACGGGGGTAAGGCGAGGCTCTCCTGTGAACTCCACTTTTGATGTTTCTACCTGCGATTGAACATGACTGCAGCCCTAACCCCGCTGTCACTGCCACCCTGTCCCCTTTTATCACCCCGATGTTCCCCACTTCAGCTTTTTTCATCAGTAAATCTACCATCACAATCATTTCACTCAAGTTGTGTGTCATTTTTACCAGTGGAGGGGGGCAAGGAGAAAGTTTGTTGGGCTTTTTCTTTTTTTATGTTGACCTTGACCAAATGGAGGGGATTGTCAGTGTCAGTGTATGGAGTGTGTGGTTAAAAAAGCATGAACGTCATATAAATCCTGATGCCTTTTGCGCAGCTAAGATGTTCCAGTCATTGTTTTACATCCCCCTGTGGCATGACCAAAAGCATTTAAAAAAGTCAGTTCGACCTGTGCCACTGAAAGCTAGTGTAGAGCCTTATTCTAACTTAATGATTCAATTTCAGTTACCAATTTCACAAAAATATTGAGTATGACCTTAGACATGTTTGGCCCAGTGTTAAGTATGCATAGGGCGATACAGTATGCACAAAGCTGTATCCTCATTAAGGCTTTATATCGGCTACGTGATTTTTGTAGTGTTTGTTACAGATCCATACATGCTAACAGTGTTCTAATTAACCTTTAGCAGTAGATTTGTTGCCTCTGGACAGCCCCGTTTTTACCATTCTCCGTCTGTTTGCTCTTTATAACCTCCTTGTTAAGACACACATTAGCATTTATATTAGCCTCACCGTAGAAAACACTGTTTACTTTGCAACTTCCACATTGCACAGCCCTTGTATAGCTGCCTTTAGTGCCAGCCATAGATCTGCGCTATGTATTTTCACTCAAGCAGTAAATTATATTGTTTAGTTATCAAAGGCTTGGTGTCATTACATGTGTGCAGTTCAAGATGACAGCCCAGATAGTGTGTGCACAAGACTCCAGCATACATAATCACAGGCTAAATCCCATTAGGGAGAGTGGAGGCCATTATTATGGAAATGACCTTTGGGTGACAAGAACTCGGTGGGATAAAAGAGAACGTAATCCAAGACAAAGACATCTTGTAAAAGCTGTCTGTGTTTCACATTTAGACTCCTGTTGTATTTTTTATTGTTGTGGGGTTCTTAGTTTTAGTATCTTTGGAGAAAAGGGTTAAAAAAAATAGGGATTTACAGTTTGGGGTAACACTAATCTTATTTTTGGAGTTAATTGTGACGCTAAGGTAGCAGAAAAAACACGTATGTGATTTTTCCTGCATTTGGGGTCGCACATGTAAGAAAACTTGGGGTTGCATAGTGGTTAGTGCTACTGTTGTTTTAGAACCAAATATACTCAACATTTAGATTAGTTGATGCAATCACAGCAACGTTTATTTTTCCAAACGGTAAGGCTGAACCAATTTGTAAACTTTGCATTATGACAATACATTCCATATACCGTATTTTCCGCACTATAAGGCGCACTTAAAAGCCTTTAATTTTCTCAAAGACCAACAGTGCGCCTTATAATCCGGAGCGCTTTATATATGGATTAATTCTGGTTGTGCTTACTGACCTCCAAGCGATTTTGTGTCACACGGCGCTCAAGGCGCTCCGTCAAAATGTTTTGGTACGACTTCGGTAAACTACAAAGCTCC
>JAVQKC010064498.1:0-21428 GCA_036025475.1 Philypnodon macrostomus
GTCCCTGGTTACATGGAATAAATTAACAGTGTACATTCAATTATAATGACTCTATTAAAAAAAAAATCTCTAAACTTCCCAAACATTCATCCCCACTTATACATTCACAGTTCATCACAATCTGACAACATCAACATGATTTACAGTGTAAAGTAAAACCTTCCCTACTTTTTCCCACTGTACAGTGTTCTCAGATGTTTGCATTATTCTCTCATTCCATCTCTGTTGGCTATTGAGTGCCTATACTTTCAAACCACCACCAAACACACCAATCACAATAATATATTCATATATAAGCAATGTGGGTAATTGTCTTGCTCAAGGACACAACAACCGTATCGATATATGGTTGGAGCTGGAATCAAACCAGGGACTTTCCAGTTCTAGGACGACCGACGGAGTCACTAATAACTTTCTAACTATAGGATCAGTAGGTCTTTCATTATATATATTTTATGAAAGAATAGTCTTTCATTAATGCCACAAAGCAGATGCAATAGTATAATCCACTCTACTTAACTTAGCTCGGTTTAGCTCAGTTTTGGTCATGTTCCATTACTTCCTAGCACCACTTTATTTTGCATCGGGACATTGGCATGGCGACACTCTGACGTCCTATATACGTGACAGAAACCAACGTAATGGAGGACCAGGAGGCTATGGTGTACTTTCTTCTGGCTTTGTGGCTTTTTTCCCTCAAAAAGAGAGCCAGAAAAGGCTGCAGGCAGCGAGGTGAAATACATTTTAGCATCGGCTGACTCCCTTGGACCCACGGCCGAGAACATACTAAAAAGATACTGGAAATATTAAGAAAAGTGTGTAGAGAGTAGCGCTAGTGGCCAATAGTGCCCAATATCTACACTCATACTCATATTTTGAAGGCAAGAAAAACTGGCCAAAACAAGCATGGATACTTAATAATCATACATAATTAATACTTAACAATCTTTTGGTATAAATGACATATATTTGAGTTACTAATCAACTGCATGTCCAAACACCATGGAGCCACTCTGTATTTTACTGTATTCTCATCTTAAATGTGTATCTGTAGTGTCTGTTATCATCCTTGTTTTCATCCCCTTCACAGTGTTTCTTGACTAAAGTCTATTATGCTAACCTCCCATTCTGCGCTCCCTTTATGAGGAGGGCACTGTTTTATATTTCATAAATGTATTCCAAAAGCATAACATTTCTTCAAAGGCCAACAGCAGAACAGTTCTCTGTTTGGTGCCTTGTTCTGTGCACAGCTTGTTATGGGCGTTTGAAGATCGAAAATTCTATAAAGATAAGACTTTCCCACCAATTAAAATGTTTTGACTACGTTCAAAACCTTTCCTTTTCAATAGACTGTGTTCGATATAAGGATGCAGCCATGTACTTTTGTCTAGTGGTCTCAACTCTAGTCAATAGTGTAGGCAATTTCTATCATACTTAATTGCTGGTGCTTTATTTGTCAATATACATACAAGTATACAGTGAAATTTGACAGGGGAAACCAGAGCACCCGTAGCGGCACTCCAGTATTTTAGGATTTGTCCAAAACAAACATATTTTTTCATATGCACATACCTTAATGATTCTCCAAAGATGATTTTACAGGATTTTTGAAATGGTATATTTTGCATATATATATTGTGATTATATCGGGGAAACAACGATATTATCAAATCACGTTGGTCGGCTTCCGCAGATCCTAGCTGTGAATGCGATTACTGAAAAACTAATTGCCAGTTCAATTTCAACATTAGCACACAGGTACATATCATGAAGATGCAGAACTGGATTGAGTTTGGTACATCTTCGATTTATGACAAACAACAACAACAAGATATCACATATTACATGTTAAATAATGCAGACCACATCAAGAAAGTTAAATTGTCATTTTTAATGAATTGAGGGTCCAAAAACACCACGGTTTCTAATCCGTGCTCTGAAGATTGCTGGATCAGGTGGACTGGTCATTGCAGGACACAATGCGCTGGTGCAGTAGGGGGAACTGGTACCAGGAGAGGTCTTAATACTGAATGAGGCGCTGGTACAGGGAGATGCGCTGGTACGGGCACTTGCTGCTCCTCCGCCTGCCCTCTGCACCCTTCTGCTCATTGGTGGTGGATTGGGAGGTGGACTGGAGATCATCAATGTTCTCATTTTATGAACTCATCCACCTCACTGGGATAGACGCTGGTACAGGATGAGGCACTGGTACTGGGAGAGGTGCTGGTGCCTGATGAGGCACTGGTATCGGGAGAGGCACTGGTACGGGACGTGGCGCTGGTACCGGGAGATGCGCTGGTACTGGATCTAGCACTGGTCCCGGGAGATGTGCTGGTACTGGCACTGGTACCGGGAGATGTGCTGGTGCCGGACAGGGCGCTGGTGCCGGACAGGGCGCTGGTGCCGGACGAGGCGCCATTACTGAACGAGGCACTTGTACCTGGAAACGCGCTGGTACTGGCTCTGGCTAGACCTCCGCCTGCTCTCTGCACCCTTCGGCTCATTGGTGGTGGATTGGGAGGTGGACTGGAGATCATCATTCTCAAAAAAAACAGTGAATGCAATAACTCAAAGTCTTTGCTGGATCTTTTTCAACTTTTGCACACAGAAGACGTAGAATCACACAATGTCTGATTAAGGTGCCCGTTGGTGACAGTTGTAGCAGACGTATGGGGCTGTTTCGCCGATATACACCTTGCTGTCGGGGACGACAGCACAGGCCTAGTTTTACTTTAGTCCCTCCCCTGTCCTCTACAGCAACATTATATCAGACTTTGTGGGGTATCACTTTGACCAACAGTTTTACTTTTGTACCTACAGCCTACAGACAACCAGAATAGGGTGAGACAATCCATTCTTAGCATTTATATGATTTATTTTTTACTTTTGCTTATTTTATGAAACTTACAGACTACTATAAAACAATTACTATCTATAAACATAAATGAACATAAGGAGCTCTATATGCAAACTACACATCTTTGTTAGCTCATAAACTGGGCTATTTCTCTGTTAAGAGGATTAAGTGGCAGATTACTCTATTGTAATTTCAGTTTACATGCTGCAGTGTCTCCTCAATAAGGCATGCTTATCAGTTTTCAACAAAGGCATTGGGCACTGTCTGATGAATCACAACATTTGAATTGAATCTTGGATTAAGGACAGAATCAGAAATGCAGCCAAAATATATTTTCAGGAGATGAAGAGAATTCAGAGCATTTGGAGCTGTGTGGCCCAAAATACACTGATCTGTTAATGAGATACCACATGGACAGCATCCAAAACAACAAACGGGGCGCCATACTTTTTCAGCAAAGCCACTTTCTCATCAAAAGGCTATTGTCTATTTTGGGCAGGATGGTGGCGTATACTGCTGCCCTTGTGTGGAGAGCTAACTTCAAAGGTCGTGTTTTGTTGATTTATTAATATTACCGTTCAGCTCTGTTATTCTACAGCTTCCAATAACTATGGCAACAGACCAAGTCCAAGCAGAGAAGCTCAGTCTATGGCTCAGTAGGAAGAAGAAATAAAAACAACGGCCTTGTATTTCTAACAGCAGATGTTCGCTTGTGACTTTTGGCTGTCTGAAGGCAGTGCATCTTCCCAGTCAATGGCGAACCTCTCATCTTCTTCGAAAAGAGAAAAAAAATCTTACAGACAATCTGCCCACAAGCAGACGTCAAGCGTATCTCACCGCCTACTGGCTGCTTGTAATGCAGACACTGTGGGGGTGCAGCGAGCAGCGGGCAAGCCTTGATTCATATCTGTGCTCATCTTCTACCATAGTCCTCTCTATCCTCAATGCCACACTGCAAAAAAGGAATATCTAGATTTGTAACAATGACTGAAATTCAGAATTTTAATCTTGATTTCAGTTAGATTTATTTACTTATTATGCCTAGATTATTGGACATGTTTCAATGTAATACTGGCTGGTTTTATTGTTGTTTCCTTTTTCAAGCAAATTGATTTCCCAGTGCAGTTTCTTGCAGTGTGTCATTGCTAATGTTGTATGCGACTTATATACTCACCCATACTTATGTAAATGACTGAGAGTCTTTTGTGTGCAATCTTCAGATTTGTACAGGTGTATTACAACTGCACCTGCCTCAATTAAATCTCAATAGCGCACATAAAGGAATACTCAAGGGGCTCCATATCACTCTGTGATTGATGCACTCCACAGCTCTCCTGGGGGGCACAGAGGAGCATAGGGGCCTGTCAAAACAGAGTCTGCCTGTCGGCTTTTGTACTCCCAGTTATCGGCATAAAAATATCCACACGCTATACGATGTATACCTGAAGACAGCACCCCCCGTGATGCCATTTGAATATTTGTTTATCTTGGGTCACTGGCATTTCACCTGGAGGCTTCACAAGGGCTGGGGTAAATTAAAGATCAGCTGTTATGTAATGTATGTAAACAAATATTCAATATATATTTCTATATTTTATGTCTATCCAAACAAATAAGAGCTTATTATTATTTTAGTAGCACTTTATGGCACAGTACAGCAACAGAAGGCAATAGTGAAGTAAATAATAGATACAAATATTGTTTTATAAATATATAATTTTATGGCTAATTACCAAGTGATCTCTCTGTAATTATCAACCCTACCAGAACCCTACCCACAGGTCACCCATATTTACGAGGTTATTCTATATTGCATTATCTTGTTACCATGCTTAATATCTTGCCTTTAATTATAGAGAATAATTACATAGAATATACTTCTAATCTAATCATTAACCATAATTTGTATATTATTTATTATTTACTACCACACTAATTATTACTCATTACTATATTATTACCTTGCTGTAAAGTAAATGGCAGCCATTATATTTGGAATAGTACATTATTACATTTCTTTAGTAATTTACTTCAGAACATGTGTAAAAAGCTCAAATGTTGCAGGGTCAATAGGTGTATTTTTGCTTTGAGGTCTTTCTACTCAATAAACTCATGCCACTTCAAAAAAATATCCCTATGGTCCGTCAATATTAAATGTGTCCACCTGAGAGTAATTAGAGAACCAGCCAGACACTGATGAGTTCAAATTATGATTTTGTGGCATATAACCAAGTGATAGAGCACAAGACCAAATAAACAACTAAACAAACAAAACATCAACTCAATAGCGCCTGTACTGGCAAACACGGTTCTGTCACAGCTATAGGGCATATACAATCACAATAAGTGTATACAATCTGGAAATCCTAGATAAAAATTTAAAGACATACATACATTATTCTCCAGATTGTACATACAGTAAAAGAACTATGAGTGCACAAATCATGGTGGACAGAATCACATGTCTATACGTACAACACATTCAGGCTTTTGAGCTATAATTCTCATCCAGGCTGCAGATTTGAAACTAAAAAAAGTAGGCACAACATAACCTTTAGACAATACAGAGGGACTGAATTCACTGCTGATTTGTGTATTCAAAAATATATCCTTGTATCCAGTTGCAGCAGTACACCAGCATTGGAACAGGCACCGATCTAGGAAAAGGTACGTACATAATATCCAAAGGTCAAAGTGGAGTAGGAGGCGGCGTATGACTCAGATATAATCACTGTTGTTGTTCCGTCTCCTACCTGCCTCATCCATATTAATGTGTAAGGTGAAAGCAGTTACTATTTCTTTCCCACAAGTGCAACAGAAACCACAACAAATGCTCAAATCCCTATCTCCTGCCCACGAGTCTGGCACTGTCTCATCAAAACCATTTTCCCATTAGTATTAGGAAAATAAGGTTTTTCCTCTCTCAGATCTGCACACACATCTGTTTATCCCATTAGAAACAGTGGAGGTGTGCTTTTTCATAATAAAATTTGATATTTCTCATGTGGTGTGTCCAAATCATAATAACTGAACAAGCAGCATGTTTGGAAATACAATCTGTTTTGGAACTAGAAACAAATATGCTGATATTAGTGGTATTCTGTTTGTATTCTTTATAAGAATTAGTGAATTTTTGGGGTGCTAAACAAGCAAAGGGTGTAACTTAAACAATGCAAACAGATCATAGTGTCAAGGCATAGAAGGTCACTGTAGAGTAGACACTTCATGTGTTTGAATGACTGTGTTTAATATTGTAAATGAATAAACACATAAATAATGATAAATAACCCTTGCATTACGATTCATAGAACTTCTCCCAGTGCTCCTACACTTGATACAACTGTATCAAGGACAGTGTTATAGTCGAGTCACCATGTCTCGAGTCCAAGTCCGAGCCGAGTCAAACCTGTGCGCACAGAGTAAAAGCAGCAATGTGCCAAAGTCCTCTGCATCAAAGGCATTCCCCAATTAAGTGGTCCCTATCTACAGGACGCAGAAACTGTATTGGCAAACCAGCCAGAGCTCTTTGCTTTGACAGAACTCCCTGGGGTGTGGGGACTGTCTCTGGACATGTGCCAAACAGAGGCGTGCCAGTTTTGCAGGTGAATGCGACTCGACAGCGGCTTCTAATAAAGTCCAGAGTGAGTCCTTCAAAAAACTCGAGTCAAGTCACAAGTCCTGTAAATAGGCTAAATAACATGATCCGTGTCTGGTCCTCGAGAACCAAGGAAACATCCGAGTGAATCCTAGTTCAGTTTACCATCAGTACAAGACACTCAATACATTGTATATATATATATATACAGCAGCAGGATGTGTAGGCAAATGTTATAAAACAGGAAAATAAAGAAAATGTGTAAACCTAGTCAACCACTAACTCAGCATTAGTTATACACCACTGAACCCACCTCTTTGGCATAAATGTAGATTACAATCTGTCCAGTCTCTAGTCTGGGGATCACTAAGACCTAGTTTTACATACATCATTTTTTTTATTCAAAGTACTTCACACTGTATGAAATCCAATTTGCCATGATATCATTTTGCGCTTTTCTCACTTACGTTACGTCAGTAATGGTTCATTTATGTTTGGTGTGGATTCATTCTTGATGAAAAATCAAAGCTACAATTCTCTGGGGGCACTGCTATCACCCACTGCTCCTGTCAGGTTGCCCGATAGCATTGAAAGGATGGTTCTTAGATTGAGAGACTCAAAGACATCACATTCAACCTTGAAATCATCCAGTCAATTTTGAATAGTTTGGTGACTTTGAAGTGACTTTCTCAAGATGCCAACATACAAAATTCCCCTTTACTTTTAAACAGGATGATTTTAAACAGACCCTGTGCATCAAAAAAGTCACATAGTCAGACTCCTGTTGCTACTGTCTGCATGCCCATATAGGAGCCTAAGTATCTTTACACTGCTGACCTCATCATGTTGTATTTAAAGGTCAAACAACAGTCTTTAGGGAGCTATCTTCTTGCAGCCTTGGTGTGTTTCTTCTTCAATACACATATATCATGACCTTTCTCTCATCTGGTCCCTCAGGTCTTGTGAGCTTGTGGCATTTTCCCAGAGTTTGACTGACGCACTTCACCCCAGATCTACATCCCCCCGTGTCTCCTTCAAATCCTTCGAAGCTGAACCACCGTCTAATGGTCCTCCAGAGTGGACTCTTCTGAAGCATGAGAAACGTGCATGAAACATGTGCTCCATTTGTAACGTGACTGGGGCGTGCTGATGTATCATGGCGTCTTGTCACATGATCAAATAATTTAATGAAAGGTATTCTTTCCTTTTGTATTTTACTCAGATGCATTTATTTTCATTTTATTTCTGAGGTTTCTGAAGCTCAGTAGGTAGAGCAGCAGCACATAAACATTTCCTGTCATATATCAACTAACTAATAAATAACTAATAAGTAAAAAAAATATTTATAAAATAAAGAATATAACTTAAAAATTGAGTCTTGTAAGTTCAGAGCAGAGTTTTTATTACTTTTTAAGATTTTGCTTCCATTAAATGATTTGATCATATGACATGATGCCCTGACAGACCAGCACCAACCAAAAAATGGAGCAGGATTCTAGCCTCCTTCTTCAGAAGAGCCCACTCTGGAGGACCACTAGGTGGTTCAGCTTCGAAGGATCATCCCATTTTGGGAAACGGGATTATCTCCAGGCCCCCCTGGCCTTCAGTCTCTGTGATAACTGATGCCCTCCATGGAGATATACCACCCAGATATAAAGCATCTAACACCACATGAAGGAAGAGTGGAGCAACTGTCAGGGTAAATGGAATCAAGACACCTATAATTGTATTTGGCACCAGGGCAGGAACAGTCAAGATCTCACAAGGGCAAGCCCTGTACAGAATAAAAATATTATTCTTGCAGATTACAGCCATTGATGATCTATTAAACAGTGCCGAACATCCTTGAAAAAGAGATTATTAATCTCAATGGATCTTTTTTCCTGGAAAAATAAAGGTTAAATAAATAAATATCTGTGTTTGTATTTGTTAACTAAAATGACTTCATTCATATTTTACCTTGTATTCCTTGAAGGAGTCAACTATGGGCCTTAAGCAGAGTATGTCTGAACAATGGCTGCTTAATTGCAGGTAGTGACAGAACTGTAGGACAGGCAGACTCTACTCAAAGATAGTCATTTTTAAGTGGTGCATCACATGCTGGCCCATAGACTCATCCTTAAATACATTGATTGCAGACCAGGCCGGGAGAAGTGCTGCCTTCCAAGCATCAATCGACACAAACCAAAAGATTTGGTTAACAAAAGATGCTTGTGAAACTGAAATCTAATTTAAATGGTCTTTGATTTTAATCTTTAAACAGGTTAAAAATATCTGGCCACATGCAGTGTTGAATGTTTTTGAATATCTCATTGAAGTAGGAAAAGACAAAAGACAAAAGTTACCTTGTGCATTTTGAAGAATAATTTGTTTTGTTTATATATTATATATTAACAGTAGCCTATACATATTCCAAATACATTTTACTTTGACAATAAATGTATAACCTATACATAAAGTAAGTGAGTAAGATAAGGGGTATTTTACAGAGCTGCTTTTTATAGATTTTATAGTATTTCAGTGATTTTTATAATATTGTGTTGAAAAATCATAATTAATAAGAGTAGCGTGTGCTTAAACATGTTAACATGACGCTAATATCCATGTGTGTTGCTATGTGTCCATTTGCTCTGTGCCTCCTGGGATTTAGACCCCATTCTTCTGCCCACATCTAGGCTTACTGTGAGAATATACGATTAACTGAACAATAAAGATTTATTGATGGAACAGCACCTCTTCAGTGCAGCACGTCTGACTCTGGGAAGATATACATTCATAGATAGAAAATCCATTGCATCCAGGCATTGTTCAGCAGATAGAGACCAAATGAATGATGCTCCTCTCTTTTGCAAATTCAATACCTCTGATAACTATAGAAATACTATAAAGAGCTGCAGCATTTTCCCTCCCATCACAGATAGTTGTAAGGATCAGCAGTCGAGCTATCGGAGTCCTACCTCAAGGGGATGTGTTTGTGAAATTGGATTTAGCTGGTTTGATGCATTATCTTTACAACACTTGGCTTGTACAGGGATTCCACTTAGATCTATATTGAATTTTATAAGTATGAACTATTTGTTGCATGACAAGGCTAGCATGTGTGGCTATGTGGTGCTTTATCTGATTCTAAGTTACTGTAACTCACCAGCTACAGAATTTAACAGATAAGAATTCAGCATTCTTTCATGATGATTTTATCATGGTCTCATACTCCAGTCTCCTATTCCAATTTTATTTTTGTCAAAAGAAATGACTAATCTGTGGAACAGCATGGCACAACTCAGCAATCAGTGTATATACTAATTTGGCTCAAGATCTGATTTTGCAACAGGAAATTCATCTGAGAATCTTAAATATACTGTTTTATAATACAAGCGCCTTGTACACAAATCCAACAATCCTTTCTATTTCCTTCCACAGTTCATCCATCACTGCCACAGGTTGGCACAGGTGGGACAATGAATCTGTAAAGCTCCGTACGATGGGCTGGAGGCAATGATCCAGGCAAATGACTGGCTATTGCCAGTGGCACTTGGTTGACTGTACGGGCAGCTTGGCTCAGCAGAAACCTTAGCTCAACTTTGAAATATTTATAAATCTAGAAGCTGGCAAAGGTTGAAATTCCCATTTTTTATTTCCAGTGGAGATTCATTAAGCTGGAAGTGACAACAGGCTGAGGGTGCATTTCGGCGGTGCAGGGCGAGGATGTCTGTAATTAAGAGTGGAGCAGTGTGAGCCTCTGAGGTCCGCAGGTATCTCTGTATCAACCTCCACACAGGTTCCTTATTATTGCATCTCCTCACGCTTCCTGTGTCCACTATGAGAGCTATAAATTCATGGAAGAGTAATTTCCTCTAATTAAAGTGTCAAAAGGAGCAATTACCTCAGTGCTTCCAAACAGAGAAGTATATATGTTTTGACACTGCAATAATATTCTGTGTTCATTAAAAAAATCATATTGGATGATGAAATAACAAAAACCACTGGCCCTTCCCTACCCCATAACTCCTCCTCACAAGATAGTCAGATGTTTACATGCAGGCAGAGAAATAAGAATTGCAACTATGACATCTGCAGCAAAACAAAATTAATCAAACAGGGAAATACAAAGTGCTTTAACGAAATAATCACAAAGGCTTTCACAACCCATCCCTGCAATAAAAAAAACCCAATTGGATCATGCATTAGAAGGAGAGAGTACACATTCACATTTCAGTCTCAGCACCCCCAGCCCCCAACATACACCCACCCACTGCCACCAGCTCGCTCAAACATGCACCTCTACCATGTGCACAATTGTATAAAGAGTACTTGAATGTGCAATTCAGGTGGATTTTATTGAAGTGGCACCAGATGGCTGTGGTTGGCAAAGTTTGAGAAGCTTATCTTCACACACTATTTTGCCGAAGAAAGTCTCAAAGAAGTTAGATCATTGGGATTCAAAGTCATTGGGTGTAGAAGTAGCCTATACCAACAGGGGCATGTCTGTCATCGGCCACCGTGACATGCCTGATAGGTCATTTAAAATGCAAACCAAATATAGGTTCACTGATATGATCAGAATTATCCTTTAGTTATTTTTGACAAACACTCAGGGGAAAGGTATGTTACGTAACTAATATGTAGTTTCGGCAGCCAAAGTGTAGCCATACAATTCAGTTAAAGCAACAGTAGGAGCAAGAACGCAAAACAGCTTTGACCTATTTCCGGTGGCTCACCATGACCACAGCTTACGAGCTGTGTGCCACAATATGAGTCGTATATGAGTTGTGGGTTGTGGCATGAGTCGCCCCTTGGGTCATGGCTGAGCTTGGGCTATGGTTAAGATTAGGAATATGGTTAAGATTGTGGTTGGCATAGCATTAGCACCAGTGTTGGCAACTTGACAGAGGATATAACCTACTGAGGCTTTAGGGTCGCAGACAAAATAAAATATAATTATTTACCTGTAACCAATCTAACAATAAAAAGAATACATTGTAATTAGAATGTAATTAGAAAAACCTGAATAACATAAGGACAGCTGTGACCCACAGCCAATGAGCTGCGTTCTGCGTTCTTGCCCTGTCTCTAAAGAAACTTCCCCAACTGCCCAGTGATATTTCATGTCTCTTAAAAGTAATGAATGGACTAAAAAGGATGACAGATTTCTGAATGGAGATTCATTAGGCAGTGCAGAACGGAATAAACACCCCCACACATATGGGCCTTTGCTTCATCTTGCCTAAATGTTTTTACTGCTCATTATTAATGACGTTGCTCTTTAGACCCAACATCTAGTATGGCCCAGTTATGAGACAGGTAAAATGATACAAAAGACTTTACAGCGTACAGCCCAGTTATGTGTGTTTGCATTTTTACACAAGACTAAAAGTGGGTTGTCCAATAATTCACATTAATGCACATAGAAGCAGAGGTAGGTAGTTACATTTACTCAGTTACATTTGAGTTAAAATGTACTTTTTACTTTTACATGAGTAATAATATTTTGAAGTAACTGTACTCTTACTTGAGTAAAATCTTGGAAATCTAGAAAGAGTAAGAGTACTTTTACCACCTCTGTGTGTCATGTCAGAACAGCTTTATGTGAAAAATGTGATGATGTGGAAATTCTGTTCCTTGTGCCTTAATTTTTGTTTATCTTTTGAAAATATCAAAATCTGTTTATTATCTTTTTGCCCAATTACCCCAGAATTAAACAAATAATCTGACATTACGCTCAAAGTGTTACTCAGTACTCTTACTCGGAGAATTATGTGAATGAGTACTTTTTACTTTTACTTGAGTAACATTATTTTGAAGTAACAACACTTGAGTATAATGATTGGCTACTCTACCCACCTCTGCATAGAAGCAACAATTAAGAAGTACAGGAATGACCTATAACAATGAGTGGAACCATTCCCTGTGGCTCCAGCTGATGTATTGTGACACATCTATCAGAGACTAGTGTACACAGGAGAGTTAGATTTAGATTTACAGTGACATAATTACTTTGAGGCTGAACAAAGCCATGTCATTGTAATAACCTCGTCCAAACCACACACAGTGTTGATAGACGCTCACCGCTCTATGACTTATTAAGTAGGTGGCTTTTTATTCACCCTTTTGATCGCTTCCAGAAAGCTTATCAAATAATGTTGTCATGGAAACTATCTGTCTGTGTAGCACCTCTGTTGAAGTGGATATGATTCAAAAGTAGTTCACAACAGGGCAACTCAGATGATCTAAGTATAAAATATATGACCTTAGGTATGAACCAGCTGTCTCAGAGCAGAGAACGACATCAGATAAGTGAAAAGAAACTTGAAACAAACAATTCGTTAACCTCATTACTTCAGTATCACAAACACATAAAAACACTACACATAATCAAGCCCAGTCTTCAGGTGCAATA
The DNA here is from genome assembly GCA_036025475.1 of Philypnodon macrostomus. Taxonomy (NCBI): domain Eukaryota; kingdom Metazoa; phylum Chordata; class Actinopteri; order Gobiiformes; family Eleotridae; genus Philypnodon; species Philypnodon macrostomus. The sequence goes on from JAVQKC010064498.1 coordinate 12,850, forward strand.
CAGCTCCATATGATCACATGGGCAAATAGAGAAATTATAATCTGATTGACTGAAACCTTTATTGAAACGAGGAGATTTTGTCTTGCACAATGAGACCATCAAAAATGTTCATATGAGCATATCAGTAGTTCATGAGGATGCACGGTGCTAAATAAAGTATTAGCTGAGTTTGTTAAGCAGCTGAATACTGCCTGGAACAAAGGTGATGTGTGTTGTGTGTTAGAATCTCCTATACACATTTCTTGTTAACAGAGTAACACACCTGTCTGACAGTTACTTACATTGTTGAATTATATTTTGCTCCAGAAGTTAGACAATACTCTTTAAACCTAAAATGTCACTATGAACTAAACTGACTATACAAGTCCAACCAGGGCATAGTTACTGCAAATTCACTATTAGTTTAATTCAATTCAATTTTATTTGTATAGCCCTATATCACAACAAGGTTACCTCAGAGGGCTTCACAGAAAGAGATAAAACGGTCATTGCCAACAATAAACAAAGATAACACACAAACAAAAGGACTGTCCCAGGACGTCCCCTGTCCTTAGACCCTCCATCCCCATCATTATGGGAAAAAGAGAAACCTTAGGGAGAACCACATGATAGAGGGATCCACTCCTAGAATGGACAGGCTATAGATGTGTCCAGGACTGATGCATGAGGTCCTTGTGCTAGGAGAGCTCAATGTGTGTGTATGGATGCAGCAGGTTTAGGGGGACAACCAAGGAGATGGAGCAGCATCCAGCATCTGGGCATCCAGATGAATGAGGAAATGCAGCAGGTTTGTTTGGGTGGTGGGAAGATCCAGATGAGAACACAAACACAGAGGCAGCCAGCTATCCACTGGAACATGGAAGTGTAAAGTGTAGAAGTGAAGAGACAGAAATAGCCAATAATAAAAAGTGTAATTGTATTTTAAATATAACAATAGCTGCACACAGCCCAGTGAGCCTGCACCGCTCTAAAGGGAGACTGCACTGCCCTTGTGTCGCCCTTATGTCATTGTGAAGAAGATGTCTGTGGTGATGGATGAAGGTGAGTGTGCGATAGAGCAATACTTTCTGTTCTTTTGAATTATATCAGGAGCAGCCATTACCTCCTCCTCACGGGACACTCCTGATGTTCATGTTTAAGACCATGCTTTAACTGGTTCCTATTCAGATTAACATGACCAGGTGCAATTCGCTAAAAGGATGAAGACAGATTAGACTGTAGGCTTAGGTCACGACCCCATTTAAATGTATAGGTATAGGGTGTGATTAGCGTGGCTGTTCATGTTAGTCCTGCAAGGTCAAGTTATATGAAGTGAGGTCAAGTTGTAAGTAAAGTTAAATATACCATGCAATGTACCAATTTACTTTTTTTGCCCTTTGCAATTTGTATACCTTAATTTATACTCATATTATTTATGAAATTAATAATTGACAGTCTGTTTCTGATACAATAAGTGAAAATACACTTTCAAGACAAGCCAGTGCTTTGGTCTCAGTATAACCAGGCCTTGCATTACAAACAGACTTTTGCACTTGCTGAGCACAATTGTAAAAGTCTCTTTCAATCTGTTTAGGTCTTTTCAGTGGAGCTTTTAGTAACATGAATTTGTCATTGGGAATATGGCTTACAGAGTACAGAGCTTGTGGTAGCCCTTACATCTTAAAACCAAAACTGATAATTGTGTTTCACTTACCAAGCCATGTTGTTTCACATCTAGTATAATAATCAGTTTAATTAGATTACAATGCTATGTTATAAAATATTCATCAATGTATTGTACATTGTTCTGTCACAAATGAATTACTAAAGCATTCAGAATCAATACTATTACTAATTCTATGTGCAAACAATGACTTGTGGTTTAAGCATCTTTTATAAACACACAATGGTGCGTTAAACAATGTGTCTCATTTTGCATATCCTGTCACTTTTAACTACATCACTGCTAACAGGCTGCACAGAGAGCCCTGGGCTGTTTTACATAGATAGCAAGCAATAAGACAGTAGGCCTATACCTGCTGCAGTGTGCCACATAGGGTCAGGTAAATTGGGCGACTTTTTGGCAAACTGCATGAACATGAATGAAACCTCAAAACCACTTGTTTTCGATAAAGTGACAGTGAATAATAATTTCTGTTTGTAGAATTATTTCAATGTCAGGAGGTCGGGGGTCAAATTGAGCCAGTAAATAATTCAAGCCAAGCTTCATTGTTCATCAATATATATATTTCTACCAGGGCCATTTTCTTTTTCCAATCACCAACAATGGTCTGGCCAGCCCACATTATCAACCTCAGACAAATCAAAACTGTACAGCAGCTGGCTATTTTTACTGAAGGAGCTCTGCCCCTCCAACCTTTAGTGGCTCATTTGATCTGATTTACCTGAACTCACCCGTAAAGGAGGTACTTTGCTGTCAGAACTGCATGCTGTATCCGTCAATGATTTTATTTATCCAGCTGAACCCAACACAAAAGGATTTCTCACATTGGTCAAGAGCCTTTTTATAAGGATAAATAATAATATAACCTTTCCGTCAGCTGTACTGTATCTCTAAAGAGCTTTATCATCCCATTGACCATGTGTATTCATTCATATAATCTTAAACTAAGCCCTGAGCATTAGACAAAAATGAGCTTACTGTGTTATTTTTGTAAAGTCAGAAATAGCTCAGAAAATCTTGGCAAATGCTAGCACAAACAACCTGCCATAAATAAACAGACATTGGAAAGACTACAGAGTTGAACGGCCCTTGGACTTGGCTGCTTGCCTGGCATTGAACAACCCTTGAGGCTTCTGCACTTACCACGTTCAATACAAATACATTTATCTGCTGAGAAGCTAACAGGCTAACAGGCTATGGTAAAAATGACTTGATTAGGACACACTTTAGGTACTACACTTGATCCAATTTTACATGTGACTATAGGCTGTGTGGTGCCTCCTATAAAAACCATGCAGGTCTGTGAGTGGACTGATGGGCTGCAGTTGAAGGTAATCATCTTTGCTATGGTCACATGCCTCACAAACAATATGTCATACATTTGCAAAATAACAGAATTGCTTTACACGTAGTCAATAATCTCACGATCGAACTGAATTTAGTGATCTCACGATTAAGTTTAACAGCAATAGCATTTTGGATTGAAAAGTCAGATTTTCTACAATGATTTGGTTTGGATATGTACACATGAGGCATAATACATAATGTATAGCCAATTGTTTGAAGCGTAGAAGTAGAACAATGTGGATATTTATGGATGTGATGAAAGATGACATGTTAGAAGTGTGAGAGAGTATGATGCAGACCCTCTGTGATTGGCCAAAGCTTGTCTCACGACTCTACATTCTCATCTTTTAAAAATGTATATTCAAACATCTTTTGGTCATTTGTTCCATCTGCCCTTAAATATGCTATCAGTTGAAAATAGCACAGAGCAAGCAATATTATGAATATACTCATTATTGAACTGGAACTAATAGGACTGGGAACATTACCTAAAGACTGTGCCCTAGGCTAGACATACGGTCGTGTGGTCTTCCTGTTATTTTAACCAGTGAGCCATGAATGCAGCTTCAAAAGTACAGAGGTTGGGCATTAAAACATTCTCCCAATAGTTTCTTTGAGTACATCTCTGACCTAACTTTGAGGCAGTGAAGTGAGTGTGCCCTTGTGAATCTCTCTGTATTCATCTCTCCTCTGAGCAGCAGTCTCTTGTATTTACCCACTACATTAAGCTGTGTCCAAAATACATCTATTCATCACGTTTATCAAAGGAGGAGTACGTCGTATTGTGCTCACTCTGTAATGAGACCTATAAGAGCAGGCATTATTTCTCCAAAGGTGTTTAAAAGCCACACTGATGGCACTATTGAGCTGCTAACTGATCATAAAATCATCTTCACCCATATCATCTCCTCAATATGTTCACAAACTCACAGAACTAACCCCTCTGATCACCCGTTACTATGGCAACTCTAGCAATGTTGCCACAAGGCCACGGATGCTGTTGGGATGTGAGGCGCTTGTAGTGAAACAGCACAGTCTGTCTGTGACCAACAGAACTAGGACTGATGTAGACATGAGAAAAAGGAGTCTTTATTAACTCTATGTGAAAATACTGTATCATTAACTGCAGAGGGGAGAAATAGTCAATGAAAAAAAGATCAATAAGAAATACAACATTAAAGCTGAGCTGGATTGAGAAGTGATTACGACACACCATAACTTTACCAAAGTGAATGATTTTGTTTTTGTGTTGGTGAATAAATACAGTCTAAACAATGCATTTTGTGTTTCATTATGATTTTGCAGTCCCTTCTCAATATTTCTAGAACCATAAGACGAGACAGATAATACTGTTAATCAAAACTAATTATTTACTTAATGCACTCACAGTCGTTAATTATGCAAATGGTTGTTCTAGTCTTTAGCCACAAGATTATACTCTCATAGTGCTGTAGGGGCTGAGACATTCTCTGTCCACTATGGGTTTTTTTCCTTTGTGCATACTATTGTTATACATGTATCATTCCTTCTAGTCTGAACTAGTTCCCCAGTATATTCGTTTTTTCAATGCACCACAGCTGAGTTCAAACTAAGGCCACATTGTTCATAAATCTGTGAACTCATTTTTACTATGACCTGATTCTATGTGGGAGTCATCCATCACATCATCCTCTCTTTACTCCAGAGAGTGTCCACTTCCTATAAATTCTCTAATCACATTTTACTGACCCTAAAAAATCACTCTGCTCTCGCTGCTCCCTGCCTCAGAAGGACCGGGACCTGGCACGGACTTGGCACCAACCGTAAATGGTCAATATGGCACACTGGCTGCTTTGGGTCTCACAGATGGTCCCCAAATACATTAGGTCCATGTTCTATTGGAGGCTGGCATAAATACTCACGACTGGGTGGGAAGCTTTACTGTAGGCTTTACCTGCTTCAGCTCATTTCACACATGTGGGTGACAAGGAGCTAGATACAACAGTGACAGTGCAGTTACATAAATGGGGCAAATTATTCTTTAGTTATTTCAATGTTGGTACTAGTTGGATAGAAAAATATACTTTCAAATTGACTTCCCCAGATTTCTGACCTTACAATGTCATTCTTTTAAACATACGTATTCCATGAACAGTAGTCTGTGGCACTCTCCATAATTCTGACATCCACATGAACATCTTTGAGGTTGTAGGTTGGTGTATGTGTTCTCACAGAAATCACTGTAATCTGTGTGAACGTGAGGACCCTGGAGGTTTGGAGAAGTCAGTATTGGAGCGTCTCGAGTGACAGCAGGGACTGTTGGATTTGGCACTGTTAAAAAACAGGGATCATGTACAAGATACAATGACATTAACACACACGTTACATTCACACTTTATTTGTTGGCTCCTTCTTGTTATGAGCGTTGGTTCAGAACTGGTTCAGTCAGTACAGGTCATGTTCCAGCCATCTTCTTTCGCTTAACTGGGGCCGGGTCACACAGGCAGCAGTCTTAGCAGTCTTAGCAGAGATGCCCAGACCTCCCCCTCCCCAGACACTTCCTCCAGCTCTTCCCAGGCCAGCTGCCAGCGTGTCCTAGGTCCTCTCAATGGAGGCGTCCAAGGGGCATCCAAAAAAGCTGGTCATGTTCCATTGTCAAAATGTGTGCAAAGTGTCCGGACACCGGATACTTACCTTTCTCTCTTTTCTGTCTGTATTCCCACCCTGAGAAAGAAGCTGTCAGCTTTGACTGCAGAGGCATTTCTTCTGACTTCACATCTTTACACATTTCTTAAACAAACAAAAGCATTTTCTTCACATGAGTTATGAAAGTCCACTCAAATCACTTTTCAAAATCATTAGACTCAATCATATATTTGTGTGTATTTGTGTTTATTTGTGTGTATTTGTGATAGATTGAAATAACTGTTCTGTAAATGTCAATGATCTGTCCCTTTTAATTTCCCTGCCTATATAATTGACACACTTTTCAACAGCCTATGTAACAACACACTGCAGATGCAATGTACAGTAGCCTGTTTGAAAATACATTTCGCCAATATGATACAAATCCATTCCTACAGTCACCATCCGATGACACATCATGAATCCTAACCCAAACGGCGTGCTGTTTCCATAGATTACGGACCCCCAGCCTCTGACCCTGTCCTCGAGCTCCTATCTGTGGCGTGCTCCTCCTCGCGCCCCCTCCTCGTGGCACAAAGCTCCGCGCGCAGGCACAACAGATGGTACAGTAGAGCAGTCCACTGGAACGCACTGCGTACACGCACCACACTACTTTTACTGCAGCGAACTTCACGAGACACGAGAGCGGAAGTTCAGTCCACTTCACGTCTCCCTGGATTCTATCTTCAGACGCACAATTTGGTGTCAAGGTAAGTTGTCTTTTCCTCTTGTTCAAAGCGCGTAACGTTCAGTAGCTTAATCACTGTCAGTGTGAGGAGAATGCAAACATCAAAACGACGACTTTAGATTTTTAGAGTTATTTCTTTTTCGGTTTATAGCTATTGCCACTATACTGCATTTACTTATGCAATATTTGAAAAACAGTGAACCAAGGCATGCATTGTCATTCGGCATTCTTTGGCACATTTCTTTAGCTTGGTCACGGTAATCACAACGAGAATAAGTTTAATAATAAAAAATACTATTGTAACTTAAAATAGATTTAAATGCATGGACCATGAACTTTAAAGCTGCAGCATTACCAAGTGTGCGTGTTCCTTGACTGCGTTACTGTAGGTCAGGGAGCGGATCTTTAGCGTCTCTCACGGAGTTTCAGCACTTCAGGCGCTGCTTTACATTCATGCTGATGCTGCAACTCTAGATGGCAAGGGTTTCAATATGAGGCATCATTTTAGGGACTTATAAGGAACTGGGCAGAACACAAGCTTACTTGTTGGGGAGGACTTAGTAGAGTATTAAGAGTATTTAGTTGTTTTAGAAGTCACTGCAGCAGAAGAGGTCCTTAACCCCAAATGTTTGTTATAAACATGTATTAACTTTTATACAGTCGTCTTCAATATATGTGTTGTCACTGGCCACATGCTGTGCCTTGAAATCTGTGCTTTTTTATCTGAATACACTGAAAATGGATTGATGGCTCTTGGTCTCTTTGTTGGATTGGATGGTACTGAATTACTATATGGCTTGTAATATCAGAGCAAACCCCTGTTTCCTATGGGGAACAAGGGCTGTCAGTTCTGTAGGATTTGGTAATTCACTATTATCATGATTTGTGAGTTTGTTTGTGTAGATAAATGAGAGAGAGAAGTACACCTACATTATAAAAACACTTACATTATACACATACAATCTCAGATAAAAAATGTATTATGAACAATTCATCTCTAAAGCAGCACAATAAAAGCGTTCTGCAACCTAATTAACAATGCCCATCCACACATATTGACTGATGTAATATTAACTGGGGTGGATTCTCACAGAAATGGGACATTGTCAAAAATAGTACTATAATGTAATATGATTGGTAAAAGATGAGTAAAACCCTCTAATGTAAGTTTAAATTGTGACAGCCACTTCTATCTGACGGCTGAAATGCATTACAACCAAGGGCATATTTAAACCGAAACTACACAACTTCATTGATGTCCTTTCTAATAGAATTAAACAGCTTTTAACAGTCGTTATCACAAAGCCGGCAGTGGACACAGATTGACACTAATCATTTTGAACTTAGACACGTCTCCTGCTTTAGGGAACAGCAGCGTGACATTTACCTCAAACCCTCAGATCCAGCAGAGAATAACCAGGTCTCACGGTATCTCCTGGCATTCATTAACACAAAGCCAGTATTTAGATCATTGGCATTTTATAGCCTTAATATACAGTGGCGTTGCTGGCAGGGGGCTTGGTGTATGGACATTATTGTTCCAAAAAGTTTTGTGTGTCTGTTCTAAGATTTGTCTGTAATAGAATTTGTGTGTATTAAAATGTGTGTGTGTATATTAAGATTTGTGTGTGTATTAAGATTTGTGTGCGTGTATTATGATTTGTGTGCGTGTATCACGATTTGTGTGCGTGTATTAGGATTTGTGTGCGTGTATAAGGATTTGTGTGTGTGGATTAAGACTTGTGTGCGTGTATTACGATTTGTGTGTGTGCATTAGGATTTGTGTGTGTGTATTAAGATTTGTGTGTATTAAGATTTGTATGTGTGTATTAAGATTTGTGTGTATTAAGATTTGTGTGTTTATTAAGATTCGTGTGTATTAAGATTTGTGTGTGTATTAAGATTTGTGTGTATTAAGATTTGTGTGTGTATTCAAATTTGTGTGTATTAAGATTTTTGTGTATGTATTAAGATTCGTGTGTATTAAGATTTGTGTGTGTATTAAGATTCGTGTGTATTAAGATTTGTGTGTGTGTATTAAGATTTGTGTGTGTATTAAGATTCGTGTGTATTAAGGTTTGTGTGTGTATTAAGATTTGTGTGTATTAAGATTTGTGTGTATTAAGATTTGTGTGTGTGTATTAAGATTTGTGTGTGTTTATTAAGATTTGTGTGTGTGTATTAAGATTCATGTGTATTAAGGTTTGTGTGTGTATT
>JAVQKC010064510.1:0-19087 GCA_036025475.1 Philypnodon macrostomus
TCTTACATGACACACAGAGGTGGTAAAAGTACTCTTACTCTTTCTAGATTTACAAGAGTTTACTCAAGTAAGAGTACAGTTACTTCAAAATATTATTACTCAAGTAAAAGTAAAAAGTATTTTGCAGTAAAGCTGCTCTATGGAGTACAATTTATTCAAAAAGTTACTCATGTAAATGTAACAGACATTTCCATTGCTATTTTTTTTTTTTACCATAACAGCGTTTAAAACAGCGTTATAAACTCCCTTTAATGATAAAATAACTTTAAAAATGTATACATCTATAACTAAGTTTACCAGTTAATGTTTTCTTTTTGATAGACACATGAAGGAGATATCAGCGCTGCAGGCGTTCCAGAGAAGTGAGATTGAGAGTCTGTACAAAGAGCTGGGTAAAACTTTACCTCCAAATGTTGGTCTTCTTCATGCTGCCCCTCCAAGTGGACGCAGACGCAGAACGAGTAAACACAAGCTGAAGGCTGGAAAACTGATGAACCCAATGGTGCAGCAGCTCAGAAACAATCTTAACACTTCAACTGGTGACAGAAAAGGTGTGTGGGAATGGGTGCTAGAGTGCCAGGTCTTAAGTGTGCATATAGGCATTTAGTAGCAAACATCTGTGAGTAGAAAGGTCTAGAAAAATATAATTTCACAAGGATATAATCTTAATGCATTTGGTCTACTACATCTTTTGAAAAAGGTGAAAGTGCTGCCAGTTCGTCCGACTCACCAGCAAAAAGTTCAGTTGTGTCGAGTGGCTCTACACATTCTAGTGGCAGTTCCGGCTCCAGTAATCATCCCAGATCAGCTCCAGTCAAGGTCCAAACCCAGCAGCCTTGCTCTTTGAAGGGCTCACTCTCCTCAGACAACATCTACAGTGGGGTATCCAGTGATAGACAAGCTGCTGCTTCTCAAGGTACTCATTATACTTTTATATACCATAAATATTGCCAATAAAATATTTTTAGTAGGACAAAAGTGCATTATGATTTTTATTATGATTATGATATAATGCATATTTTTTATCTTTAACTGTGTCCTTTGTCCTTAAAATGGAGGCCATTGTGCTACCAATATATACTGTATATACATATTTATCACATTATTATCTAAACATATATTTAAGGCAAACATTTTCTTCATAACTATCTGTAATCTCAAGCATCTGATAATGTATATAACACAAGCATACACCCGACATGCACCATTTAATTAATGCGAATATCGGGCAATAATCTGATCATTATATTCTCCTTTTCTTTGCTGGGGCTTTTATTAGAGCAGGCTTCTCATACCATTGTTGTGCACTTTTACAAGTGTCTCTCTTGTTTCTTCTCTTTTTTCCCTTTTATATTCATTTGTACAGAATGGACGGTTTACCACCAAACATCAGAGAGAGTCACCTATAAATCTAGTAGCAAACCTCGCACTAGATTCCTCAGTGGACCTGTGTCTCTGTCCATCTGTTTGTATTTGTTCTTTTCTATTTCCTCACATTCATTTTCATCTTTTTCTTTAACATGCAACCATTTTCCTTTAGCCTGACACTTTATATACCTTCACTATTCACAGAGGTGTGACTATTGTATATTCGCTAAGAAATTAGAAGTATGTGTTTGTCTATACCTTGTATTGCAGAGAACTGTATTTGCTGTATAACTGAGATAGTATTAGACCAGGAGTGATTTAACATCCATTGGGACTATTTTTACAATATCCTCCTCAGACAAGACTTGTAGCAGAGCCCTTCTTACTGAACATAGGTGGTTAAAATCTTGAATATTGTGAGCATTTCACAATAAATCATTTGTTACAATATCCAAATCAACACACTGACATTTTACAAATCTGTCCTCTCCAAATGTGGAGATCATCTTAAAATGACATTAATTAACCATATTCTTTTATTTGTTTCATTCCACTTTTAACCTTGACATGGAACATCTCCCAAGTTTAGAACTAAACTAAAATCTTTGTTTGCTAGAAGAGAAAGCCCAACCCTTTTGTGTTAGCCTCTTTGCTCTGTGGTAGTGTTGTTGAGGAGCTCTCTCTGTCACATGTTTGGATGGAGAAGATGGTGCAGGCACCAGGCAGGGCACTGATGGACACTTGCTCCGCCCTTTGAAAGGCTGTATTATCAATATTACTTCCTTCCCTTCTGCCTTTAAGTTTTCTGCATGTTTCAGGTTGCAGATTTAATTTCAAATTTTTTTTTTGTGTTTTGTGAGTGTTATTTGTTTTACAGGCATTGTAACATTGTCAAAGACTGTAGTTTTTAGTGGAGATCTCAGACTGTTTTCTTTCTAACACAGCAGTATATACTGTATCTACATCTGTTGATAAAATAGCCTTTATCAGTTGGAGATAAATGAAAGACGTATGGTCAGTGACCATGTGCTTCTTTCTTTAGTGTGTTTAGGAATCATGGATATGAGATTCAACGTTCTCCAAATATTCTATTTAAATATGATTATGTTTCTAAAAACATTTATAAACTACTGTGTGTTTTAAGAAGACCTAGGCACTACCTTCTGTCACCGACCTTCTCCTCACCCTTTTCTCTCCTTAAATGTTTTTATGGCTGAATATGCTTTTCAGGAAGCTTGTCCACTTACATATGGTGTTCAGTGTGTGTTGGCCTAACTCTTTGTCCTGTGCTGTTTTACTTTTTAGGGTCCACTCTGAAACGACTATGTCTAGGCAAAGAGCGCAGTAGTAGTAACTATCTTATTTCTTCCTACTTTGTGTCTTACTCTGTTTTCATGTGGATCCTTATCCAGTTTGTTTGCATTTTGTGTTTATTGTTTTGGCACTTTACTGTGTGTTTCACCTCTAAAATATAGGTAATGTTCTGATAGTACTCACCATTTGTTGTTGCATGGCAGTTTTTGCCACGTGGCTTGCACAAGAGTCATTTCATTTGTGGTACTTAATTTTGTCATATAATCTTTTGGCTGTTTTGAGGAATAAGGCTTCAAAATGCAGATGAATGTGTCAAAACCAATGCTAAATGCAATTGTCCATATTATTACTTAGGAAAGTTATAATAATTCAAATTACCTTACAACAGCCAATTAATTTCAATGTATTTCACACAATGGGTAATTTTAAAATGTATTTTCAGGGACTTCTCTCAACACCACTACAGCCCAGACCACCTCCCATCAGGCCCAGTCACCTGCACTAACTACATCCACACCATGTACTCAACCAATCACACGCCTCGCTCAGGTCCAGACAAACAACAGCAACAATAAGAAAGGAACCTTTACTGAAGACCTACACAAACTAGTGGATGACTGGACAAAGGAAACCGTGTCTGCAGCTCACCACCCTCGGCCCACTCTCAATCAAATGAAACAGCAGAGACGACAACAGCAAATGCAAGGCAAAGGGTCACCCATAGGATCTGCTGCACATGAGGTATTTAGGACGGACCTGTCCACTTAAAGCGATGACTTACTGGGATCAGTCTTTTCAGTTGAGCTTCAGTTTATTATAATCAATGTGGAACAGTATGTAGATTGTTTTGTACCATTTGTAAACTATTTTCCTTTCCAGATGAAATGCCATGCCAATGTTGGCTGCAACAAGTTCCAGCTTCCTCTTTCCTGCCCCCTGACTGCTGCTTTAGGCCCTGGTATCCCAAAAATCCTTGATCAGAACTCCTCAGCAATGCTCTCTCAAGCATATCTTTTGCCTTCAGGCTCCTATGGTGGCATGGCACCTGCTTCTCTTTACTCACAGTGGCCTGGTATGCCAACTTCTTTGGGCTCTAGGGGCTCTGTAGGGCTGCTTGGTGCTGCAACAATGATGCCCTATGTTACAATGGCTAACCCAGGGATGCAAGCCTGCCCTGTGCTCATGCATAATGCTGAGAATGGCGCATGTCCAAAAACCACTAGAACTACATAATCCACTGCTTTAACTTGGTGGGTTTGAGGACTATCCAGTCTGACATGGTTCAAGGGAGACATGTGTACATGATCATTAAAGTAACGTGATGTATTATTGATACAACATCTAAATATGTGTGTGTGGGGTATGTGTGTATACTACCGGTATACCATGTTTAAGACGTATGCCTGAATACTTAATGCTCTCCAGCTTTGGTCATTGTCTAAATGTAGCCATATAATCAAAACATTTCTCTGATTTTGTTTATAAGAAATATTTTGCCTTTTTATGTTTGTGTACACTACATAGGTATTCAAACGGCACTAGTTTGAAATAAGGAGACAGTATGATTAAGAAATGTAGTGCCTTGGACAATGTTTATTTTCTTTTGTGAATCAAAGTGTGTCTGCAAACAAGAGTATTTACTTCACAGTAGCTCGAGGGTTGTCAGTGATTACAGTTTACATATACTTTAATGCCCTGTAGTACTGCACTTTTACAACATATGCTCTTATTTGAATAAACGTGTTTTATTTGTTTACTTTGACCTGTGACAGATGGAATGACATGCTGGTGAGATGTAAAGTTGCCTTGTAAAAACCTTTGATGTATGACCGAAATTACAAAGATATTTTAAAATGCCAGCAGCCAAAATTCACTTTCAGGTTGAATGGTTCAGTGGGACTCAGACTCTTTGACTCTTTTTTTGTGCTGAAAGGAAAGCCAGTGTCCAGAGCCAAATATACTGTAGCCTACATTATTTTATACAGTATATATCTCTGGTAGTGCTTTTATCAGAATGTAGCTATTAACATGAAAGTTTGAGGCTTAAAAGTGCAATTTATTTTTTTCACAAAGCTTTGATGATGGCCTTGCCACAAGCCTTATCTCTGGTGTATGTAACAGAAGCCAGCTGAAAAGTACATGTTACTAATCACACAATACCTGTTGAAATTACCAAGCAAAGGATAGGACTCCAAATATTAATCAAAACTCAAAATATCACTGGTAAATGTTCTTTCATCTTGGCTGCCCTATATACAGAGAATACACTGTAGATTTCTTGTGCAATCATTAAATATTGTAATTTAAAATAGTATTCTATGTTAAAAGCTCAGTTTTTCTGTGTTTCTTATGCTGCTATTTTGAGAAATTCCACTGTACAGTTTCCACAAAATGTATGGTCCCTAAATAAAGATTCCTCCTCAGTTTGTGTCATAAATGTATTTTTTCTTTCATTTAAGCCCCCAATAAATCACATTATAAACCAAAAGATCATAATTATTGAAACATTTAAACTTCCCAATTCAAGCAATGAGTGACGAGTTAAACTAAGCGTTTAAATGTGCTTGCTTGCAGGGAATTCAGTGTTTATTATTGGGGTTCCATGGTCACTACTAACATCGAGGAGCATTACTTGGTTATTGAGATTTGAGTTATTAAATCCTAGAACACACACATGTTTCGTAAATGCGGCACATTTGTCCGTGTTCATGAACAGTTTGTGCGTGACCGCTCCCGCTGCTGTGTCTGGTCATGGACTGTCATGGTCTGGTCACTGGTGTATTCAATTGTCCCGCCCTTTTCTGCTGCACTCAAATATCAAAAGATATGTCGAGCGACGGCCCTTTTTGCTTAAATTGGTAAGTTTTTCAATGTAATACGTTTAGTTTTACATTCCGAACAATTTAGGTAAATGAAATGTTAACGATACAAGACTCTGTTGTTTTTCTTTGGCGTAGGCCGAACGCAGAGTCGCATAATTTATGCGTCCGTAATTTGGCTACCATTGTAGAATGTATCAACAGATTCGCAACACTAATGCGAAGTTTGGAAAATAAAGAAATAAAAAGGGTACTATAGCGAGTCTCACCTTAAAGTAATTACAATTATTGTTTCTAAAAACATCAATTTTACTGGTATGTTTTATTTTACTGGCACAAGTGAAATGTAGGCCCTTTGCGTGGCGAATCTGTTAAGCCTCGGATACGGCGTAAGTAACAGCAATGGACGCCCCTTTTGTTCAGCGGAGTTCCTGAATTCCTCCCATCACAATGGAAAGATTGGGATATTATTTTTGCTTTATATACATTCCAGTGTATATGTGGCTTATGTGATCCGTTACGCAATGAAGAAATGATCTGGAAATTCCCCTAGTTTGGTGTGATCTTCCTAGTCGCAATCTGAAGAACGTGGAGTAGTAAGTGTTTATAATGCTACGAAAACACGAGACACGTTTTAGCAAACTGGGTTAATTTTTGGTGTCGTGGAGAATTTTAGTGCTCTCATTTCGCCTTATATTCTCCGGAAACACGAACGAAATCGCCACAATGCCATTCTTAGCTATTATGACAGCGTTTCCCCATATACAAAAGCAGGACCCTTATCCGTGCTATCTATTAGCTGTATTAAAAGTAGCCTTTCTAGCCTTCAAAGCTTGTGTAAATAAGCACAGTTGAGTAACTACAGAGTGAAACTGGGATGTACTTCAGCACGCTTCACACACAACTTCAGTCTCTCAGCTGGACATTAGTGCTCGGGAATGGACTACAGCTGAATGCACACATTTTTATCTTGATGAGTTTTACACATTTTGCATCCAATGCAACGATAAAAATGCTTCTGAGCAAATCATGTCATGTCAAATCATAAGGGCAATACTCAAATAATAATAGGCAATACTCAATCAAATGGCACCACAGGAAAAGCAAATGTGATGGTCACGTGATCACTCTAGAGCAGGTGCACTTGGGTCTACCTTATGTGTGTAAATCAAGTATCTGATACAAATCACGCAGATCTCATAATTGTGTCACTTGTTTTTTTGTTTTATGTGTTGTTTTTCAGATGGAAAATTAGGTTGATCTGTCGCAGCAGTGGCTGTTGGCACAATGGGGCTGGACTTTGACGTAAAGACTTTTTGTCATAATCTACGGGCCACAAAGCCACCCTACGAATGTCCAGTAGAGACTTGCAGGAAAGTTTACAAGAGCTACAGTGGCATTGAGTACCACCTTTACCATTATGACCATGATAACCCGACCCCTACGCCCACTATTCCTCAGAAGAAGAGAAAAGGGCGTCCTCCACGGATGCCACTGCTTGGGTCAGGGGACCCAGATGAAAGTGGAGGCAATGGAGGAGGTCCTGGACCTGGGGAGAACACCCCTGGAAGTCCCAGTCGATCAGAGCCATCTCACTCTCCGAGTAGAGACACTATGACTTATGCACAGGCGCAACGCATGGTAGAATTAGAAATTCAAGGACGGGTTCACCGCGTTAGCATCTTTGAGAATATTGATGTTGTGTCAGATGAAGACAGCGATGCAGAGGATACTCCACCATCTGGTGCTGGTGGAGGAAGCAGTGGAGTGGTATGTAATGGCAGTGATGGTGGAGCGGGAGGTAGTGAAATAAGAAGTAGCAGCAAGGAACGCAGTGACATTCAATCTTCAAATGGTGGCAAAGCTACTCCAAAATCTGGTAAACATAAAAGTAAAGAAAAGAAACGGGACACTTCATCCCACCATCACAGTGCTCAGTCTGGGCCTGCTGTCAAGCTCCCTGAAGCTGTGTTTCGAGAACTAGACCAAGAGAGGCCTGATGCCCCCCTTCGACCAACTTCTTATTACAGGTATGAATAATACATTTTTAGACCTTTTTGTTTTCTTCTGTATTACAAAATAAATATATCAAAATTCAATGCACTTTTAATTTTCAGGTACATTGAGAAGTCAGTGGAAGAGCTAGATGAGGAAGTAGAGTATGACATTGATGAAGAGGATTACATTTGGCTTGACATTATGAATGACAAACGCAGGCGGGATGGTGTGACACCCATCCCACAGGAGGTGTTTGAATATCTCATGGATCGCTTGGAGAAAGAGTCTTACTTTGAGAGCCACAATAAAGTAACTAACATTTTAATATTATATTTAATTATTCTGAAATGCACAGAATATTACTGACTATATGTCTCCTCTCTTTCTCTTCTTAGGCTGACCCCAGTACTTTAATTGATGAAGATGCTGTCTGTTGCATCTGTAATGATGGGGAGTGTCAGAACAGCAATGTGATCCTTTTTTGTGACATGTGTAACTTGGCTGTACACCAGGAGTGCTATGGTGTTCCCTACATTCCAGAAGGACAGTGGTTATGTCGTCGCTGCCTGCAGTCTCCGAGTAGAGCAGTAGACTGTGCACTTTGTCCCAACAAAGGAGGAGCTTTCAAACAGACAGATGATGCACGCTGGGCTCATGTTGTGTGTGCCCTCTGGATTCCTGAGGTAAAGCTATAAACACAAAGTCAAATATTATATACATGTTGTTTTATATACTACTAAATATATTCATTATATTTTAGGTCTGCTTTGCAAATACAGTCTTTCTGGAGCCAATAGACAGTATCGAGCACATCCCTCCTGCACGCTGGAAGCTGACCTGCTATATTTGTAAGCAGCGTGGCTCTGGTGCTTGTATCCAGTGTCATAAAGCCAACTGCTACACAGCTTTTCATGTCACCTGTGCTCAGCAGGCAGGTCTCTATATGAAAATGGAGCCTGTCAGAGAAACGGGTGCTAATGGCACCTCTTTCAGTGTCCGCAAAACAGCCTACTGTGACATTCACACACCGCCCGGCTCAGCTCGACCTTTGGGGGGTGCTGGTGGAGGCAGCATGGGTTCCTCTCATAGTGAGGGGGAGCTGGAGGAGGACGACGAGCCTAGCATTGGCCATGATGAGGACTCTAAAGGATGGAGCTCTGAGAGAGCTAAGAGAGCTAAGGCGAAATCCAGGCTGAAGATGAAAAGAGCTAGAAAGATTCTGGCTGAGAGAAGAGCTGCTGCACCAGTGGTTTCTGTGCCCTGTATACCACCCCACAGGTGTGTACACACACAATAATGATTTTGTTATAAAAACAAATAAATATATGTAATAAATTATCTGTATTTTTCATTCCAGGCTCAGCAAAATCACTAGTAACTTGACTGTACCCAGAAAGAGTCAGTTTATGCAGAGGCTTCATAGCTTTTGGACTCTGAAGAGGCAAAGTCGTAATGGTGTGCCTCTGCTTCGGCGACTGCAAACTCACCTGCAGTCACAACGACACATCGAGCCACTACCACCACAGCCGGCAACACAACTTCCCCCTGTGAACAATGTCAGCATTTGCCATACTTGGATATTGTGTGTGGATTGTGGCTGTAACTGACTGATGTAATATTTGTGTTTTGTTTATAACTGGTGCCTCAGAGGGATGGTGAGGAGAAACAAGGTGCTTTGAAAGAACAGCTGAAGGCGTGGCAGAGACTGAGGCATGACCTGGAGAGAGCCAGACTTTTGGTGGAACTGATCCGCAAAAGAGAAAAACTCAAAAGAGAGACTGTAAGACATGTCATACTGGTTAAATATACAAAAATACATTATTAATATTATTTTGCCTGATTGATTGATTGTGTTTGTGGTTAGATTAAAGTACAGCAGATGGTGCTGGAGATGCAGCTGACGCCATTCCTTGTCCTTTTGAGGAGCACGTTGGAACAGTTACAAGAAAGAGACACCAATAACTTTTTTACTGAGCCCGTACCCCTGGCAGAGGTGAATATACACACTGAATTTATTATCAACTATAATTTTTTAAGACGTTTTTACAATGTATCTCTTTATGTTACCTTCGTATTATCCAGGTCCCAGACTATCTGGACCATATTGACACCCCAATGGACTTTCAGACCATGTGGAACCTACTGGAGTCCCATCGCTACCTCACTTTTGAGGCGTTTGAAGCTGACTTTGGCCTCATAGTAAACAACTGTCTCAAGTACAATGCCAAGGATACAGTCTTTTATCGTGCGGCCCTAAGGCTCAGAGAAATGGGTGGGGTTGTAATGAGAGCTGCCAGAAGGCAAGCAGAGCGAATAGGCTTTGACTATGAGAGCGGCCTGCACCTACCACGGGATTTAAGCCCGGACAGTCAGCGGGATCTAGAGCGAGAGAGAGAGCGAGAGAGAGAGAGAGCCCGGGAGCGTGAGAGAGACCGAGATATCGATCGAACACTGTCATCAAATGAAGAAGGTGAGTACATTCATATTTTTGTTTTGTCACAAAATTTGGCAAAAATATGCATTTCTTTGCCATGATTTGGTTAGTCCAGTAGATGGTGGTATTCAGGTTTTACATTGTCCCAACTTTGAAACATAAAGTAGCTACAAATGTATTATGATTTGCAGATATGCTTATGCCAGAAAACAGACGACGGTTACCACTAGAAGAACAGTTGCATTATTTGCAAGCACGGCTTGACGAGGTCAATACTGGTAAGCACAGCATTGGCCAATCACGACGAGCCAAAGCACTTAGAAAAGAGATCAGTGTTATCAAGAGAAAACTGGCACACCAGCGAGAGGGAGGCTCCGGTTTGGGAGGGAAAGATTCTTTAGCAGCAGGTGAACGAGGTTCTCTTCCCCATCATTCATCTACTGGAGGACTCCATGACGAGGGAGAAGAGAGCAGCAGTCAGGAGATTGGTGGGAAAGGTCTGTTAGTAAATATAAACTAAAAACAATACAGATTAAACCCCTCTGAGTTAAGTCTCTTTACATGTGTTTCATTATAATGGGTGTGTCCTTATAAGTCTTAGCTCCAGAAGTGGGTCGTAGGACATCTGTCCTCTTCTCCAAGAAGAACCCAAGAATGGCAGGGCCTCCCAAAAGACCAGGTCGGCCACCAAAAAATCGTGACGCTAGCTACACCGGGACAGGTGTAAGCCCAAGCTCAATTGGTCCACCTCAGCTGCCTCTGTTGTCACCAACCAGGCCGAGAAAGAGGCCCCGCAGCCCCCACAGCAGCTCTAGTTCAGACAGTGACAGCGACAATGATGACTTACTGCCAGGTAAAAGTCTTTAAAAAAATAATTGTATGTTTTATTGACACACAAGCTAATTATTCACAATAATCTATTCTCAGGATTGCCAAGTAATGGCTTTGACGGAAGAAACCAACCAGTAACGGAGAGCTTCCGTGTATACAGAAATGAGCCTCGTCTCCCACGCTCAAGCTCAGACTCAGAGTCCACCACCAGCAGCAGCAGCAGTGCAGCCTCTGACAGAACCAGGTGATTGTGAACTGGGTCAAAGCAATGTGGCCTTAATAATATCAATAAAGAACAGGCATATTTTAATATGCACTGTTACTTTGTCTTGTTACAGTACAACTCCTTCAAAGCAGGGAAGAGGCAAGGCATCTTTTCCCCGCTCTGCCTTTCCAGAGGACAGCAGTGAGGAGACCTCGGGCACAGAAAACGATTCCTATTCTGTTGGAGGATCACGTAGTGTTTCACATTGTACGCACAAAAACATCAAGAGTTCAATAATATTCCACTTATATGTTAATGTTAATAAAAGCCCCAGTAGATAGTATTTAACTATACATGAGTGTAATTGGTTTTGCTAACCATCATCTGTTTTTTGACTTTCATCAGTGGTGCGAGGTCGGGCCAGGTCTTCATGCTGGATGTCATCTGATGACTATTCTTCTCTGGAAGCACTGGACTTGGTGTGGGCCAAGTGCAGAGGTTATCCTTCTTATCCTGCACTGGTAACAGATATCATGGCATAAGATCAAACTGATTGAAGTGTTTCTATAATGTCTATTTTTCTGACATACAAGTATCTTTTGTCTCTATATTTTTGCAGATAATCGATCCAAAGATGCCTAGGGAGGGTGTTTTTCACCGAGGTGTCCCAATTCCTGTTCCACCATTGGATGTGCTAAAACTGGGAGAGCAGATGACCCAAGAGGCCCGTGAGCACCTGTTTCTGGTTCTGTTCTTCGACAATAAAAGGACATGGTGAGTGCGTTGCCTGGCAGTCATGTAAAGTGTTGTCAAATGTGAAGTTCTGATGAGGTTTGGTTTCCTTTGTGCTACTTCTTTGCAGTAGTCATGCAAAGGACGCAGAATCTGGAGGATTTAGACACAGCCTCTCAGATCATTTAGCAGAAATAGGGCAAATGTGGTTTTACAAAAAGCACTGTTGGGGGGGAAACTTGTGTGTGCAGTGTTTGCGATCTGTGTGTTCAGCAGTTTGACTGAAGTCAGTAAAACATGATGACAACATTCAACTGTCTGTAGTCCTTTCAAATCTTATTGTGTGAAAGAATGACTTGAGAGATGTGTTCATTCACACAAAATGCAAGTTTAATTGTTAATGATTGTGTTATATGACTTTTAACAGGCAATGGCTTCCTCGCTCTAAACTTGTGCCGCTCGGAGTGGATCAAGATTTGGACAAAGAAAAGATGCTGGAGGGTAGAAAGTCCAACATCCGCAAATCAGTACAAGTGGCGTACCATCGAGCTATGCAACATCGCAGCAAGGTGCAAGGAGACCCCAGCAGTGAGACAAGTGATAGTGACTGAACACACTTACAAAATAATGAATGCTAATTATTGTGTAGTGTTTGTGTGTCTCAGTAGAGAGCCGCCCTTCATCACTTAACATTATGCCCGGAGTATTATGTTCTGTCCACTACATTGGCCTCTAAAACTCTTGCCATGGCCAATTTTTAATCAGTCATGTAACATACTGTAATTAAGAGAATTAAAAAATATGGTATTAATCATAAGAGATGAAAAAGACTTTAAAATCATGATTTATGTGATCATGTGTAACATATGACATAATGATTTAAATGTTAACGATTACACTATGATGAGTACAAGGTTCACACTCTGCCCTTTTACAAACAATGTGTGTTCCTACATTTCAGACAAAAACATGACACTGATGTTACATGTGTGGGATAAATATTTATTGCACAGCATTCACTGCTCCAAAAAAGTGTACCAGCCCAAACACGTGTCATTTGAGCACAAATGGAGGACTACTGCAGTCAGTACTGGGAAAGAATATTTATTAGTTTACTTTGACTGGTCTGTGAGTTCTCTTGGCATGGACTCTCTCACTCCAGCTACACAAAACATGACTGTGTAGGTCTCTTTGTTTATCATGTTGTTTTACAGTTTTAATAATGGTTATTATCAATGAGTACTAAACTGAAACATATGCTGGCCTCACTGTCTGTCTTTGTCCAGGCTGTTGGCTGTAGAACTTTTATATACAATAAAAGTAGACGTTTAATAAAACATGTTTTTTTTAAACTTGTGGGGAATGTTGTGTTCACGGTCCTTGTGCAGTGTAATTCATTCATTCTGAATTTAAGTAGTTGTGTGAGCATGATGTTGACCCTACCATATTCTTGCTGTATATTCAATTCATCACAACTTCCTGTGAGTAGCTAAGTGGAATAAGAGAAAAACATGTCTGTGAAACCCACGTGGTAACGCTTGTCCCAGTGGGGGCTTTTTGTTTTTAATCGTAGCCTAGGTTAAAGGGCACGTGTAGCCTACATTTTCAAATTGAATGATTAAACAATCCAATCCATCCTCTCTTACTGCTTATCGCGGAAGATCAACACAAATCCAATATTTATTTTGACATTACATTTATATCTGCCTCTATATGTGCTATATGCTATAGTCTTCTTCTGTGAGCAAATTCAATACGTTTATGACATAACGTACAACTCCATATTTTTAGCGGATAATGCTGGGTTTTGTATTGTTTTGTACTGTATGTAAAAGTGACAGGTTGTTAAAAGTATCTGGAGTAGCCCACCCATGACGCAGGCAGGTTGATGCATTCACGGTGTCTAAGTAGAATAGGCCACATTTTACTGAGAGAGGCGGAGCAGAGATTTCCATTGGTTTTTTTGTTCTGTTAATTTTTTCCGTGACAACACATTGAACGCTTCGCCAGAATTGAGTAATTTGGTAGAAAGTCTATCGTGTTTTCCTCTGAGTATGCCTCGCCTATAGACACTGTTCTTGTCACGTAAGCTACTCGCATGGACAACAGTTGGACTCTGGGAAAATAGTCCACAATCTTGCGTCAGGTGTAGCCTATTTACGTTGTACGTACAGTGTATATAGTTGTACATAACTTGTAGGAGGCAAAACTGTTTTTACCCTGATTGTGGATATATATGTTCGTGTAATGAAGGCGTCAAAATGTGTCTTGGCGTTGTCACCGCGTTGTCATGTATTGTGCTGTCTTTGCTGGAATGTCCTCAACCAACAAATCAGGTAAGTCTAGTTTGGTATTAGGCTAATTTACAGCTAGTAGGAAGCGCGCCAACTACGTACTAACTGATTTATAACCCCAATAAACAACTTTGCATATAACCGCTTATCTCCAATTAAGCGTTATCTACACATTGTATTTTTCGCTGTTTTAATTAGTTTTTTTTCTGTCTTACATGACAGCTTCAAAGTCAACCTGGTAAGTTATTCTCTTTTGTTTGCATTATTTATTTTTGAACTGTATTTGTTAGTAAAAGAGATTTTGTTGTCAGTGTCTAGTTTCTCTTGGGATCATTCAGTATTTTTGCTGTTCTTTTAGATATCCAGTTTTCTCTCTCTGTAAACGAGTCTTCCAAATCGATTACTGTCTATGTGGAGCGAGGGAATAAAGTGAACGCCAGATGGTGTCACAAGACAGGACCATGGCAATGCAAAAGTCCTGCTGCACCAGTCAATGTAGGCATCATTTACCCGTAGTTACATAAACACGTCAAACAAATCAATTATTAAAAATGAACTTTTTGTTTTCTCTTTCTCTTTAGATTGACCCATTTCTCTCTCACTCAGCTGTTCTCAAAGTCCCGTACCTGTTACCATGTGTCTGTGTTGAGGTATCGTACACAGACATGTTATTATTTAGTATTTTATTAAACAGTGATAGTCATGATTGCTTATTGATTTGTCCATATTTAAAGGTGTGGTTGAGCTCCGAAACAGACTCTGAGAGACAATATAAGTGTCCACTTAGAAATTCAACCGTTTCAGGTAATTCATGTCAAGCAAGATTTGTTCACGTTTATAAGATATCTTGTTTCTCATTATTTTTTAAACAATTGACTGTCAGTATAACATGTTTCATACCTGCAGGATCATTTAGAAATTCACATGGTTCAATTCTGTTACTTTTATATAGGCCTACTATTTGTCATGTGATCTTGATCAAGGGTGCCCGAGATTCTACGCAATGGATTCAAAACCTGGCATGCGTTCACTGACCTATAAAACAGTTTTCTTTACAGCTCTGACATCACTACTTTCAGGTTTAATCTCACAATTGGTTGAAACCTAAAAATATAAAAACTAAAAATATAAAACTGTTTGTCACTCTTCTACCTCAGATAATGTAGGGTTAAATTTGATCATGTGTGTATCTTTTCAGATGTCAATGATGTTTGGGACTCTACTAAGAGTATAATGTATACAAACAGTCTGCATATAAGCTCACCCTGCCCTACATCTCAGATAAATGTGTCTGCTGCCCTCTGCTGGAAACATGTACTCCACTGCACTGATGTATTTAACCTCTCACTGGTGGAAAAAGTGAACGAACTGGAGCAAGTAGGTTTGTCTTGAGAATGTTGAACAATATCAGAGTATTAAATAAACAAAGGTTATTTATCGCATCCCTTCACTTTTCACTAGACATATAACACATCTGCTGTAGACAGACACCCTCAAATGTGTGTGAAGGTGAGAATAGCATAATATAACATGAACTGTAAAACTATATATATATAGGTTATTATAGTTTCTATTTCTGCATTTTATATTTACAGCTCTCCTTTCGTGGCAGCCATAATATCTCCTGCCCTTTTGTAGCTGGTGAGTCAAACTAAATATTTGATTGTATTATTTTAATATATTCACAATCATAACAATGGTGTCTGCAACTTTGACCTTTGTAGACATGTCAACATGGAGAGTACATACTGCTCTGTGGAGGCAGAGTGTATTTGTTTACATTAACTCAACGTTTGCTGCAAATTTCTCAGTTCAACTTTGTAAATTGAGTCAAACAAATTGTACATCGATGGGACAGATTCATTCTCTTCTCACAGTGAGTATGTTCATGTTAATATGTCTTTTTACATGCTAGTATGGGTTCATAAAATGTTTTTATTTTCCCTTAAGCCGCAGAAAATGGCCACTTTTGAAATACCTCTTTCGTCACTAGAGGACAGTCCTTGTGTTCAGGTAATGACTTAAAAATCTAAACTATATTATGGCATTTGATCATATTTTATGTTTATCAGGTGTGGCAGACAGAACCAGCTCTTTACGGGAGACGAATTCTGTGTCAAGACTGTGAGTAACAATGCAAAATACACTTTCTGAAGGACATAAACGTACACTTAACCATTGCCTCCTCTGTTTTCAGACTCACGCGGCAGAGATGGAATATATGCCGTGGTAGCTTTAGTGAGCGTAGTCATCATTATTGTACTGGGGATCTGGAGCCATCATCTGACAAAGAAGGGTACTGCAGGCAAGTTTACTTGTTCATTTCTGAAATTAAAATGAGTAAGATATCTATGGAATCTTGTGTAGCTGATTTGACACACAATGTATTTATTATTTTATATTTATTGTTATATATTTATTTTATATTTATTGTTATATACTTATTTTATATTTATTGTTATATATTTAGTTTACATTTACACATTTGACTTCATATTTGACCTTTATTTAACCAGTTTAAGACTGGCCTGACCTGGCCAAGAGTCAGCAGGAAACAGTTAACATGTGCACATATCAAAAAGTGTATCAAACATTTACATCCACCACAGCTTTTCTCTGAATCTTTTAACATAGATTTAAAATGCTCTGAGAGAGCACACAGCTCTCTCTGGAGCTGATTCAAGTCTGAGGGGCCAGAGAACTGAAAGGCCTTTTTCCCCAGTTCAGTTCTCAATCTGGGGACTGAGAGGAGGAACCAGTTCTGTGACTATAGTTGGTGTGACTGTAGATGTGATGGAAACAGGCCTAGTAATGATTTGTAGATGACGATATGCACATAGAGAGAGGTGATCATCTGACTGGTGTAGTGACTGTGCTGATGCGTACTTATAAATGTCCAGACACTGAATATGGGGAGTAAAGCTGAGAGATACCAAGATTTATACTGTGATATGTGATCTATTGTTGTACCGCTGTGAGTCATGTGATTTTAGTATTTTTTATTGATTAGTTTTTAGTTTGTGCCCTGAGTGGGTTTTGTTACATTTATTTCCTGTTAATTTTCACATGTTTACTGTTGCTTTTTTGCACCCATATTGATATCTTCTTCTATCCTTGTGTTTCTGATGATTTAGGTTGGCTTTTGATCGAAAAGCCAGTGCTGCTGGTGTGCTCCTCTGAAGACTCTGTTCATGTCTCTACTGTGTGTGCATTGGCCTCCATTTTACAAGTGGATCTGGGTGCCACAGTGCATTTAGCTTTGTGGGCCCAAAGCTCACATTCACAGTATGGGGCTGGAGTGGCTGACCTTGGGCCGCTTCCTTGGCTCTATGGTCAATGGGAAACTATCATCAAAGCTCAAGGAAGTGTACTTATCATTTGGAGTCCAGACGCTAAGTTGGCTTGTGAAAAGTGGTGGAGTGAAAAAGACCGGAAGGATTTTAACTGTCAGCAACAAAAATTACAAATGGATGATACCGTGAAATTAAATGCCTGGAGAACTGAAAAATCTAAAGTTAGAAAAGTGGGAAAACAGAAAGCTCAAGAAAGTGATCACTCGAGAGCCCTGACTGAGCCTTGTACAGCGATAGCCCCGGTGTTCAAAGCTACACTGACTTGCCTGATGGGGGCGCTCCAGGAAAACAAAGGCCATCAAGTTGCATTTGTTTTTGTACAAGGCCACTGCAACAGCAAATACATTCCAGAAGCTTTCAGAGGTGTCCCACAGTATTGTTTACCGCGTCAGTTCAGTAGTTTGATACAAGTGCTCGGTGTGAAAACTGGACAGTCACACGAGTCAAAGTTGCACTGTTGGACAAGGCTCATATCTAAAGTGTTATCTTTTTGTTTGGCTAAACGGTTGGCTTGCAGACTACAAACTTTATTGCCTCAGACACAAACAGAGAAAAGGATCTTGCATTGTGTCAGTTAAAAATCAATATTTGCAGCCATGACAAAGACAGAACGTGAACGGCTGCTCAGTGTGTAACCGTAGTTAAATATGCTTTCATCTCAGATTTCACCTATAATGTTTCTTGTGGAAATAGGATATGCATGTGTTACACGAGATGTTCTTCAGTAAACAGCTGAGAGCGGCTGAATGGGTAAAAAGTACTTGTTTTGGATTTGCATATGAAAAAGACTCACTCACTTTCATTAATCTTCAACAAACAGGCGCTCTGTTGTCAAGAGAGCAGCTTTATCAAACACCTGCATTTCTGTAAATATGATGTTATCTCTATGAAAATTCAGTTGCAAATCAACTCCTTGTTTTTTATATGTTCATTTGATGTTCAAAGTCAGCTGGCAGCACCAAAAGTAAACAGTACACCCACTTTCTATGGAACAGATATATTTACATAGGGTACACACAGTTCTGACTCCTTTGCAGCTTCTTTAAAGATGGTGTTAATTATACACAGCTATATAAACATTATAACCTCATATTTGAGCTTTGACGCTACCTGTGAAGCATAAAGTGTTTTTGTTGTGACTGAAGTTCCTATTTAACAGACATAATGCATTGTGTCTGACTCTAGTGTCATTTTACAACTTGGGGTTGGGATTTACCGCCATTTGATTATAGATTTTTTTTTTTGCAGTAGCCATTCCGTTTAACTGAAAATTTTATGCAAAACATCTTGAGGCTGTTGTTAAGCTTGGTGTGTTGCAAGGTTATTTACAACCCCTACTTACTGTTATGTGATTTTGAACAAACATGATGATTTTGTAACTGGGAGCTGACCAAAATCTTTATAAAATTGTTTAAAAAAAAAAAAATTACAAAAAAAACCCACAATACAATAAGTATTTCATTCAGATGTCGACTGTTTAGGCATGAACACAAGAACGCTTACACATGTAAAAGTTATAGGCTATTTCAGTGTTTATGGAAAATAAATAAATGTAATATTATCGGTGAAAACAGCGTGTCGACGATATTATGGAATCACGTCGGTGTTCGTCCGAGTCCGCGTCCGCGTCCGCAGATCCTAGCTGTGAACGCGATAACTCAAAAACGAATTGCCGGATCAGTTTCAACATTTGCACACAGGTACATACCATAAAAACGCCGAACTGTATCGATTTGGGT
>JAVQKC010064511.1:0-12216 GCA_036025475.1 Philypnodon macrostomus
TGGCCCGTTATTAATTAATTACTTAATTAATATTCATCGAAGAAGTACCCAAATCGATACAGTTCGGCGTCTTTATGGTATGCACCTGTGTGCAAATGTTGAAAATGATCTGGCAATTAGTTTTTGAGTTATCGTGTTCACAGCTAGGATCTGCGGACGCGGACGAACACCGACATGATTCCATAATATCGGCGACACACCGTTTTCGCTGATATAATAAGTCAAGTAGCAATGTGATCAGGGCTTCACGGTATTTCGCAAAATGATACAATAGGGGTGGGAACGATGATCGTTTTTTTAGATGCATCGTCGATCACATTAAAACCATTCTGCATCGATGCAGAGACTTTAATAATCAATTTCTTTAAGTCCATGTGTCTGAAGCTCGAGAGACGGCGTGCAGTTCTCTTTCAACATTTATTTCGATATCTCACTATGGGACACGCCGCGCTCCCCCAGAAGCCCTATTTCACCATGCCAGTCACCTGACTCGCTCAATCTAAAACCTCTACTAGCTCCCAGAAGCTTCCTCTCAGGCAGTGTGTACACGCTAGCTTGCCGTTGCCGTATCTGATTTTAGTGGCGAGTCTGTTACCAAATAGTAGCTGCTATAGTTAGCAACCATATTAGTTTCTAGCTTCTCTCTTTATTACTTTATTACAGAGCTAATACAGAGCATACTTGCACTCACCATGGAGAAAGACATGCTACCGACCAAGGCGTGCACGTGCCTGTCTTGCTGGAGCAGACAGCCATGCTGTGTGCCTTGGGCTGCAACATGCCCAC
Source organism: Philypnodon macrostomus (assembly GCA_036025475.1). Classification (NCBI taxonomy): domain Eukaryota; kingdom Metazoa; phylum Chordata; class Actinopteri; order Gobiiformes; family Eleotridae; genus Philypnodon; species Philypnodon macrostomus. The sequence continues at coordinate 787 of JAVQKC010064511.1, forward strand.
TCCTTGGGCACTGTTCCAGGGCACCTCAGTGGAGGGGTGCAGCGGCGAGCTGGGCCACACCGCACACCTATGTCATGTTCTATAGACTGGATGTTACTGTGCCCTCACGGTCTCAGAATGTTCTGAGCGTGGGGGTGATTCCACAGGTTTTTGTGGTCTTTGAGTAAGATTGTCTGGCAATACAGGTTGTCTCGACATCCCATAGTGAGATACCGAAACGAATGTGGAAAGAGAATGGTAGGTATCTCACCAGACCACCCTTGAGGTGTGCTTACTTTATAGACTGACGTGGTGACGCGAGGTAATGCTTTTATAGCCCGGGGGGCATACATCAGGTGACTGGCGTGATGAAATAGGGCTTCTGGGGGACAGCGTGGGAATAGTGAGATATCTCATTCATATATCAGAGAACCGTGGTTAATTTCTTAACCTTTCCTCAGCTCCGATAAACTGTGGCCTAGTTAGCTTATTAGCCTTTTCATGTAGCTCTAACAAATTACTTTCTACATGGCAGAAAAGTGACAGGTAACAGGAAAGTTTATTTAGTGGCGCTATACTTTCTCCCTTCAACTTGCGTCATATTCGCTCCCCACTGCACTGTGTTTGTGCGTGTGGTCAAGTATGTTCTGGGGCTCGGAGCTGAGGACAGCGGCAGCATGGTGATTGGACTTTGAACTTATTGTCAGCGGTAATTGAAATGTATTAAAACAAAACATACCAGTAAATACATTTGTCGAGTCATACATACAGCCTGTCTAGTAGTGTACTAAGTGCACTTAAAGGGGTGGTGATACTATGGCAGCAAAGATTAAGATGCATGCAGCTTATTGATTTTCAAAGAGTGAATGAAATGGTCGACCAATAAAACTACTGCTGTCATGTGTGTATATATTTTAAAAGGCACATTTTAGTCATGATTTTCTTAATTATATCGGCGAAACAACGATATTATGGAATCATAGCTGTGAACGCGATAACTCAAAAACTAATTGCCGGATCAGTTTCCACATTTGCACACAGGTACATATCATGAAGATGCAGAACTGGATTGAGTTTGGTACATCTGCGATTAATGACAATTAAACAATTCACAAATTAATGTTTTGATGCACTTTTATTGAGCCAATAATCCTGCTGAACATAAACGAAATCTCGTTTTGGCACAGTGATCCGGGCAATTGTATACTTAATGTACATAGGCACATTACAGAGGTCAAATAAAGAATGCCTCTATAGCGCCCCCATGATTATGACCCCTATGGGACCCTGGACACACATTGAATTTTCAAAATTTGGCAAAAACATTCCTCACAAACATACCGACAAATCAAAAAAGTCAAATAAACCCTTCCCATGTTTGTCATGGTTTTGGGGCGGGGCCTCTTAATTGCTTGTTAACAATATTAAAACCCTTAGAAATCACACAATGTCTGATTAAGGCACCCGTTGGTGAGTGTTGTAGCAGTACGTATGGGGCAGGCGTATGGGGCAGACGCATGGGACAGACGTATGGGGCTGTTTCGCCAATATACACCTTGCTGTCGGGGGGCAACAGCACAGGCCTAGTTTATTCCTTTGGCCTCGTTTAAGTCCTCATTTAGTCTGTAACTATGTGCTAAATGTGCTATCAATATTGTAATATTTAACAAAACCACAAACCTGCTACTATTTACCAAACAGCATGTCTTCAATCCTGCCTAAAACATTTACACAGTACTCATGTATAAGTGTAAAATGTAGAGTAACTGACCGATATTTCTCCGGGCATGAGCTGCGGCGCGTCCTGAAGCGTCCCGGGACTGGAGGGGGACAGGACATTTAGGGTCGGTCTCTCCTTTGGGGACTCAAATGAACTGGAACCTGCTGTAGAGACACAAGAGACAGGAGGGGGTAAGATGCAAGGTAAGAATGGTTTAAGAGATGGGTGCATGTTCAGACAAGAATAGTCAAGAATGAATGTGAGAATTATTGAATTATGTGAAAATTATTATTGCAATATCAGTATCACAAATACTTCAATATTTTAAAAGCAATAACACACATCTTTAATGTGGCATAGCTTTATACAGCTTTATACATTTCTTTCCTTTTAGAGCTTTGAATAAAATGTGTGACTATATAAATATAAAGCATCATTCATTTAGTCCTACTTTGACCTTTTTTTTAGCCCAAGTTAAGTTAATTTTTTTTATTTGGATGGGTGCTTATCACAACTATGAGCCTTAAGTTGTTCATACACCAACGTGACTATCGCTCATCTGAAGCCTGGCAAGCCAAACTCGAGTTCTCTGTATATTCTATAGAGACTGACTCAGTCTGGTGACCCTCCCATTCAGAGACTTCTCCCCAAAATTCTCTGACATTTACTTCATGCATTGCATCACCCTCTACTCAACACTATAAATACTGGCCATAAAACTAAACCTTAAATAGAATAGACATTTAATCAAAAGTACTAGCACCATCTGCCGATTTAGGGGGGTAATTACACTTGCATGTGCAAGGCATGGTCTGTAAACCGCTTGTTGCTTCAGTGTATAAAGAGGAGAAAAGGCAACTCGACGCCAAGAAACTGAGGTGACCCAAAGAGATGAGCCGTCTCTTCGTCTGCTGCCTTTAGTTGGTATGTATCAATGGTCATACGGTCACAGGGCTGACACTTACAGACAACCAAATCTTCTGACATTCATTTACAATGGGATTTAGATTTTCCAGTTTACCTATACATGCATTATTTAAGGTGGGTCCTTTTTTTCTCTTGTAGCTGTTTTACAAAACCAAGAGTTGCCTATAAATACATTGTTTGCATGTGCGTGTGTGACAGTGGATGATAAATGAGGCGCCTGGTCTCTACTTTTCTCAGAGGGTTTAACTGTGTTCAGGCCTATAGCAGCGCTGTATAAGCCTCTCATTATAAAGTGTGCACAGTGCTGCTGATGACAGAAGGGAATTTCCTTTAGCCTACTTCGGCTCCACACACTTTGACTGGGTTAGACACATTCAGTTCATGTATGGCCTATGGGATTCAAAAAGGTAGGTTTTCTAAGCCAGGAAACACCATATTTGATGTTCCCTTCAGAGGTGTCCACAGTGAATCATCTGCCACCATCTAAATCAGGGGTTCTCAGACTGTGGTACTTCTGTTGGTACTCAGGCACTTTTTAGTGGTACTCAGGAGTTCTGTGTATACAAATATTGAGTACTTACTAGATTCTAATGGAGGGTGGGACGTGTCGGGGATTCTTGGGATATCACTGTGAACCAACAAACACAGACATGTAAGTCAATTCCATCACATATATCATTATATTTATAATATCATAAGCTAAAATTGCACATGCTCAAAGATGCAGTTAATCAAAGTTCCCAGTAAATTTGGTCAATGGTTTAAACAGGAGCAGTGTTGAACAGTACTACAATACTAGTTCAAAACAGATCTGTTCACAAGGCAGCCTTTTACATCATGAGTTTAAACAGAAAGACCTGCTTTACACTTATCAGAGCCAAGCACTTACTCATTTTGAATATGACCAATAGTTCTATACATGCAAGTTATTGGCCATTTTGATATATGACATGGCTGATACGTGTTTAGTGGATCATCAATAGCTAATCATGCCATTTAAAAAATTATAATCTAAACCAAAACTGGATATTAGCAGCTGTAAATATTAGCATTAGCAGCATAACTGTAACATATGTGATAGGCAGTATTTTAATGTCCAGTAATTCTATTCAGAAATAGATGAGTTTCTTTCAAAGTAAAAGCAGATGTTTTTGTTTTGGGTTAGTATTAATCTTGGACATTTCTCAGCAAACAGTTCAGAAGCGGCAACAGCAAAGCTGCATTGTGCACTGGCCATTTGGCATCTCTTAAACTCAAACGATAGGAATAACATTGTTTTCCAGGAGAGATATACTTCATTTATTGTAACAAATTTAGTTTGAGTATATTAAAAATTATTTAAGAGATTCAAAATGGCCACAGATAAAAACATTCTGCCTCTTTAGGCAATAAATGATTGAAAAGTCCTAAAATGTTTGGGTTACTTACTGATATTTTCTATAAACCCGTCGCGAGTGTTTGGGGAGAAATTCATACATTCAACTTTTTCATCAGAAATGTAATGGATATAAATATATCTGTTTATTGGAGCCTTGAGAGGATGTGAACTGATATCTCTTTTTCAGTTTGTTTTCTGGTAATGTCTTTATTTTAGGAAACCTCCAGACTGCAGCTTAAACTTGTAAAAACTATGTTGTTGTTGTTGTTGTTGTTGTTGTTGTTGTTTACAGTGAACAGAAAACATATCCATCCACATCCTCTTAAGTCTTCTGTATCTGTTATCTTAAGTGCATCTTTTTCAGTAAATAAATAATAATCTCAGCACACAGTCTTAAAACTACAGACCTCGGGGGCAAACAAAGGCAAGTTAGGTCTATTGGGTTCTCACAATAAGCAAAATGAGTCATTTAGAGTAGAGTGCATACCATATTCACATCCGGTCATTGCTGCTCCCTTAAATGAAGAGATATGTGAGTTTGAACATGAGATGGGTGGTGGAAGCTCTTACCCGATAGGTCTGGACACCACCAGCTCCACCTGAGGCTCCGACTGAGACTCCAGGATTATGTTGTACACCTCCTTCATGGTGGCCCCAGGTAACAGCTTCCCATTCCACTGTAGAACCTCATCTCCTACACATACACAGTTTGTTGTTTGTTTGTTTAGATTTGCAAGAAGTATTAGTAATTTATATTAGTTGTGTGGGCCATATTGCTTAAATGCCAAAGTATTATGCTTTACGTTTACTAAAATGTTCAAATTGAGTCTAATTTAGTTAAAAGTGCAGTGCTCAGTGTCCTTACCTGCTCGTAGGTGTCCCACCACATCAGCCAGACTTCCCTTTTTAACTTTGGTGATAAAGGCACCTAACCTCCCGGACTCCGTCACCCGGCCCCCCACCACCTGCACACACACACAAAAGCATACACACACACACAGAACATTATTACAACTACATGCAAGTCTATCAGTCTGCATCTCCCATTACAATTTAATTGGAAAAATTACATAAGGCTGTGCAATTAATGCAATTTCAATTGTGGCTCCACACAATTACAAAAACAAAATAATCAAGAAAAAAATTATTAATTAGGCCTACACTGATTATGAATTGTGAAAAAATAAATATCTATACATATCTTCACCCAATGAATAATTGTTTCAAATATTGTGATTTCTATTGTGATCAATATAATCGCAATTATTTTTTTTCCATAACTGAGCAGCCCTAAAATGATAATAACCCAAAATTAAACCAGGTAAAGACCAAGACTAAACAGCAGGACTAGATTAATACTAAACCAGGTCACAACCAGGATTTTAACTAGAACTTCAAAAAGGTCCACATCAGGAATAACAAAACATATTCCACACGACTATAATTTTTAGCTCACCATAATGTTTACCATATGGGCAGGCAGGTGCACTTTTTTTATCCAGCACACAATCTAAACACTTAGGATGTGTGTGTCTCTTAGTTTCTATCTGTTTACTAGATCAGGGATAAACTCTAAACTAGAACTAAGCAGTAGTCCCCTGTGTACCATTACAAAGAGCCAGTAGCCATGTACCAGTAGAGATACTCCTCCCACAGTTTGAGAACCTCTGTATACACTGTATTATAAGGCTCCAGACCTTGAGCCCCAGCAGCGCCCCAGCCTCCTTGGGCATATTGGCCGTCCTCTTGCTCAGAGTGATTCTTCCGATCAGATGGTCTCCCTCTTTGGACGGCTGCCAGTTCACAGGATGCTTCACCAAAAACAACATGGATTAGACATACTAGATATACATAGCATTTTATCAGTGAACAAATAAAGGATGCTCCAATATGAATATTCTTGTTTTTAGGCTTTTTCTTCTGTTTTATGTAAAGGAAATGAAAATGGGTAGCCCTTTACTTTGCAGAAGGGTAATAATATGGTAATAGTATGGTAATAATATTTAATAATTATAATTATAATGATCTCAACTTTCTACACACTTCAGTTAGCTCCTTAGCTAGCCGGTGCTTTGATGCTTGTTTTATTAGCCTTGTATTGTAGCCTACTCTACTGTCCACTGTACAAGATGAGCTAGCAGGCTCTCCTTGACGAGCCTGTTTTTTTCACTACAGCTGTCAAACAGCAAATCGCTGGACAGTGAACCTGGAATACTACAGAGCACACTGCAACCCTTCACAAGTATAATCTCCATTTTATAAAGTGACAGACACAGAAACAGGGCACCTACCCAAATATATTACTGAATGTTTTAGGTACAACTCAGTATTGAGACATATTTTGTGTTAGGTCCAAATGAAGAAGAAGAATAACACTTCTAATGTGTCGACAATTTCTAACATTCCTTGAAAGTTCTTATGCAACTAACAATCTTAAAAGGTCCTACGAGTTTGCAGAGTGTTTTTGCAACCCCCGCAAACCAGCACAAATGGTTTGTTCTGGTTTTGAAACAGGGACTGGTGAGATAGGTGTCTCACACAGTTATTGAGTCCATTGAGCCTATTGGGAGCTCCATAAAACAGCTTGTATTAGATAAATATTGTGTGTGACCTAAATGTATCTAAAATAGACTGTGAAATGTGCAAAATGAATTGAAAAATAGACTTACGTGCCATACAGTTGGGTCATGAGGGTAGCACTCCCAGTCACCTACAAGAGAACAGACACAAGTGTACCACAGAGAAAGTATCAGCTGAGAAGACAGGAGCTCAGAGCAGGTTTACACAGAGAACATACCAATCCCGTCCCTCTGAAGACTCCAAATAAAACGCTCTAATACATTCACATAGCAGGCCTTTCCTCCAATAGTATCGTTCCTTCCAGAGCACACAGCAGCCTCTGTCAAACAGTGGCTCCTAAAAAGGACTGTGTGTTTACTGTTTATTGAATATTCAGACTGGAGACAGAAATAGAAACAATAACAGAGCAGAAGGACTGAGGCTATACGAACAAGGGAGAGAGTTTACCAAAGGACTGATGAATTTTGACAATAGTGACCCACTATACAGTATAACCTCTTACCTGACTTCCATGTTTTTTTAGGCAAGTTCAAATAAGCAAAAATAGTTAGTCAAACGTAAGAGGAAACTATTTGAAGATCGACTGATGCAAATGAAAGTCTGAAAACACTATCCACCTAAGTGCATTATTCAATCATTACACAGTTACACATACACACACGCTATAGTGGTTGCCAGGCTCTTTACAGTTGCCCTGGGGCAGAATGACTTGAGAATTGGCAGCCATATTGCATTAACAACCTCTCCCGACAACCACTGTACATCAGCGTCACATGCACAGTAGGCAATCGGGGATCGAACCTGCAACCATATGGATAATATAACACCTGCTTTATCTTCTCCAGATCTTGAGCTAGGATCTTGTTCAGGACCTAGCTGGAGGGTTAGTCTGTGCCTGATTTAAGTTGACAGGGAAACCAAAGCAAATCCCACTATTTGCCACCAGGCCATCATATTTCTAGAGATTTGCTGCTGAGGAATGAGATGTTTGTTAAAAATGGAAAAAGAGATTTGGCTTCTGTCATCTATACAATCATTCAATACACCTTGTGAAAAAAGCTTATCAGTGTTCAATGCACTTCTTTCTTTTTCTATTATTTTATTTCTTTCTGGTGCCTTGGGTGACAAGAGTCTACAACTATTAGCCTGGCCAGCCTCTTTTTCTCTTCTATACAAAGATGTTAGTCTGGTCTTTCGTTGATTGCATTTCATTTCAAGAGAGGAGTTTACTGATGTAGTAAACCGATCAGAAACACCAGACATGACACTAACAATCCACACATGCAGCACACAGCCTGTTGGTAAGAAGGAAGTCATGTTAGAAAAGCCTGTATATGACACGCCCAACAAAACACACGTCACTGCGGCTTGTAAATGACTCGTGATTGGTCCGTCTGCAAAATCACAGAGAAATTATTAGCCATGAGCAAGGGACCATACCCCACTTTTGAAACAATGTAGAAGGGGTATACCCAGCTATACAACAATGGGCCTTAAGAGGGGTGCAGTTAGTCAATTGACTGTCACATTCATTCACTTTGGGACGTTTAGATCTCACTCACTATTAATTTAATTACAATTCACATTTCATTTCTAGTCATAAAGTGCTCACATATCACTATCTTCAAATACAGTATTATGAACTCATTAATCTTACCTACTTACACAGAACTATCACAATATTTAAAAATGAGTACAGTTCTAGTTTATCTTTAGCCTAGAAGTGAACATTTTAAAGTAAGGTATGGTCTTAATGTCAGTTGGTAGTGAGTTCTCAACAAATGTACTTAGTGGCTCAGGTGCTAAATGATTAATGCATTTCTAGATTCATTTAATGAAACAAAAATTGGTAAAGCTATCAAAGCTCAATACATTTTATTTTTTTAATGATGAGCACTTGTATTATGTCTGTATTTGAACGCTCACTGTTTTCACTTATGTCATATTGTGTTGTTTTCTGTCTAACCTCGAGGCACTATGTGTCAGCGTTTAACCCCAGACCCGGACCCACACCCAGCCTAGAGCCTTGGACCAAAGCCTTAACCTTGTCAAGTCCAAGATGGCCACTGTCACCATCACTAACCCTCCGCCTCCAGACTAGAAGAGGTTTACATGAAGACCAGGACTGCACAATTTTAGAAAACACTATATTAAATGTTATGATTATGATAATATATATAAATATTTGTACATTTCTTTTCACATAAACTGTACTAAATTTAAACTTCAAGACTATTTATTCTATTTACTCATTTCAAAACAAGGTGTGAAGACTAAACCAGGACTAAACTAGGACTACTCAATAACTAAATCAAAACTTTGCCAGAGCTAAACTAAGACTGAACCAATAATTAAAAAACACTCTTCCAATAAACGTAACAAATTAACTTTATTTATTCACAGACCAGAGTGTTGTACCTTTACTACTACCTATTGTAGTCTTCCTCAGTGGTCACGTGATGCTACAGTGACGTGTAGTGTAGGTGATAAAAATGCATTATTTTGCTCTTCACTATCATTTTTACTTAAGAAATTCCAGTCTTCATATTCATAGAATGGGGGGGGGGGGGTATTAATTATTATGATAACACTGGACTAGATGTATATTGAATTTGTAGTTTGAAAGGTATTATGAAGCAGTCTTCAAAATACAACGTTAGCTAAAGTCGTGATAAAATCAAAATCATGATCTTAAAAAAAATTTAATATTATATTTTTGCCATATCGCCCACCCCAGTGACGTGTTTTGCCAGCTGATTTATACAGGTTTTGACCACAGAGTAGTACTCATTTTGAATAAATGGTACTTCTAAGTGTAGCTTTACTGCAACATACTTTTTACTTTTACTTGAGTAATAATATTCTGAAGTAACTGTACTCTTACTTGAGTAAAAATGTTGGAAATCTAGAAAGAGTAAGAGTACTTTTACCCACCTCTGTGTGTTATGTAAGAATACACATAAAAATGTGATGTGGGAATTTTGTTCCTTGTTCCTTAATCTTCAAAAATATATTTAATATATTTTTGCCCAATTACAATCAAATTAAACAAATAATGAGAGAATAATAAATGAGTTGAGTAAAAACTTGAGTAAAAATATTGGCTACTATACCCACCTCTGGTTTTGACATGTCACTGTAACTGTAATATCACGTGACACTTAAGAGGAAGACTACAGTAAGAATCAAAACATGTAAAAGTACAATACTCAAACACTGGTCAGTGAATAAGAAAAAATAATTTAAAAAGATTGAACCAGGGCCAGGACTCAACCAGGACTAAAGAAGATCTAATCAGGGCTAAACTAGAACACAAAAAATTAACCAGTATTTCTGGCAGACAGTATTATTATCAGTATAATCCCTCTCACCTCTCTCAGAGACACTCTCGATCTCTGCGTCCTCACAGCTGCTGTACTCCGGTGTAGTGCCCCCCTCGTCCTCAGAACTGCTCATACTGGTCTGTCTCTTGCCTCCCACCCCTCGTTTGGATTTGTACGGCCGCGGAGGGGGCGGCCTGAGCGACTCCGATTGGTCCGAGCTCAGCGAATCATTCCGCAGCATGCTCTCGGCCTTTTCCCTTTTTGTCCGTCTGACCCCGGGACCCTGATTCCCGGCGGTGCCACGACTTCCGGGAGGCTCTCTCAGTTCAGGGGGCTGTTGCTGGGACTGTAACCCAGCTCCTGTCCTCTGTCCCGGGGCTAACCCCTCCGGACCCTGCCCCGGTACGGCCTGACCTCGCACCCCCCCAGGTACAGGTCCCGATTCGTCCGCGGTCCGTTTAACCCCACCCACTCCCACCGGGTCATGATCCAGAGAGCCTCCCTTGGTGAGTCGTCGGCTCTCCCTCCTCTCCTTAGACTCCCCCCTGAGGTCTCGGTCCATGGACACCTGGGTCTGCAGACGGGGCTGTCCCGGTCGGCGCTCTCCCCGGCCCACTGCGCCTCCACCACGACCATTCCTCCTGAAATTAACATACAGAGGAAGAACCAGTCAGAACCATCATTTTGTAAATACCAAACAAGTGGACTCGTCTGATCAGCTATAGTTTGTCTCTCTTGATCGGCGTGAAAATTGATCTGTCCCTCACTAGCACAGAGTCACCCGGCTGCACTTCGTGTTTCCCCTTTATGATAATGCGGCGATGTGAGTTTCCCGAGAGCCGTAGAGAAAGTGAATCTCAAAGTCTCAAGGCTTGTTTTAATTTGCTCAATATCTCAGTTCAACTTTTCATTAATGCCGCTGCGTCATCAGTCAAAAATAGACTCCTTTAAATGCAGACGTGCAGCAGACCTGACGGAGCTGGTGTAAACTGACACACTGATTTTAATGGAGTTCTATTTGTTATTCCAGACATACGGGTGATGTGACGGAGACAGTGTGTAAATTAGGGGTTAGTTGTCTATTGTCAATATCAAGAGATAAAAGGTCCCAGCAGAGGACTGTGACAAACATACAGTAGAATTAGCAATGCTGTTTTCATGTTGCCTTTAGCATTAAACAAAGCACTAATGTAATGTAAATGTTTTGTATTTCTAGAAAGTTAAGATAAGATAGAGAATCTTGATTTGCCACATGTTATACACAGTACAACTAGGCCTGTGATGTCGTCCCCGACAGCAAGGTGTATATCGGCGAAAACGGCCCCATACGTCTGCCCCGTACGTCTGCCCCATACATCTGCCCCGTACGTCGTCCCATACGTCTGCCCCGTACGTCTGCCCCGTACGTCTGCCCCGTACGTCTGCCCCGTACGTCTGCCCCGTACGTCTGCCCCATACGTCTGCTACAACTGTTACCAACGGGCACCTTAATCACTTTTTTGATTTGTCTGGATGTTTGTGAA
>JAVQKC010064530.1:0-26297 GCA_036025475.1 Philypnodon macrostomus
AGTGGTAGAACAGTGATGAGTGGTAGAACAGTGATGAGTGGTAGAACAGTGATGAGTGGTAGAACAGTGATGAGTGGTAGAACAGTGATGAGTGATAGAACAGTGACGAGTGGTAGAACAGTGATGAGTGGTAGAACAGTGATGAGTGGTAGAACAGTGATGAGTGGTAGAACAGTGATGAGTGATAGAACACTGACGAGTGGTAGAACAGGTTATAATAGGTCATTATTTGGTTGGTGGTTTCATTCTCACTCTTTCCAGTTCATTAAGTTGTTGGGCCCTTGAGAACAATTGTTAGTGTAATTGTTATGTTTTTGTGGTTGGGCAGCTGTGGCTACAGAAGCAGTTTACCACACCTACTGTGTCAGTATGGAGTGAATAAATAAATATATATAATTCTATATAGATTTAACCCATTATCTGAGGGAGGTGACGAAAAGTGGAAGGTAGAGGGATAACAAATGTTCAGTAATATTTTTTCAGTGATCCTGAGCAGGTGGGACAGCTATTTCTGATGCAACCCAACTCCCCCTGACTCCACAAACACACTTAAAAAAATAGAGAAACCTTGGTATCTCCAAATTGCTTGCTATGCACTTTCTGCTGTTAGTGCTTACATAAATAGGAAGGTGACACATTGGTGTGGTCCTTGTACTCTAGTCTTGTTTTGGACCTGTGCATTGTGTTGTACCCAATGACAGTCTCTAAGGCAAACATTCGGTGAGTGGATTGTGTCTGTTCTATATATGGGATATATAGGTGGGATAGTCCGTCCAGCTCTCGGGACAGTTATTGTTTTGTCAGTTGGTGCTCTTTAATCCTTTCAGGCCAATATTGACCCGTGACTAAGGCAGCGAAGCTAACAGGGTAAATGGATGTTTCATAACTTTTTAAAACATCAATGCGTTACATAAACCGTTGGTAGAAATAGCTAATTTGATTTGTAATAGAGGATGCTAAACTTGGTAACCATAACATTGCGACAGCTTAAGATTACAGAAGAACTGAGCTTGGTCACTGGGAGCAGCTGACTTCTGACTTAAGCCAAGTGACCTTGACTCTGCCATGAGTGTCCCACAAACAATCTGAGCTACTCTCTGCCAGAAAATTGTCAACATCAGCAATAAGCCAATCTGGGACAGTAACAAAACAAATGCATAGCCTTAGATATATAAGTTAAAGAACTCTTTTAAGACTCATGTGGTTTTGAATGGTTTTTCATCTATCATTTTTTGTATTTTATTTTATCATTTATTTTATTGCTTTTTTTCTGAGTCCCAAAGTTGTAGCTAAAGTTTTATGTGTTCACTGTAAATTTGGCATACAGAAATTATTCCCACACTGGGCTCCGGGGGCCCCCCAGGGGTCCGTGAAGGTCCTGCAGGAGCCCCCCTAAAGCCTACACATTAAGGCTTTAAAAAGAAATGTATATACATTATGCAGACAATTCTATCATATTCAATAAAATATCACTTCAGGTTGTGTATAGTTACTAGAGAGTGTTGTTTTGTATTTGGACAGAAGATTTAGGATTGGGGGCCGTGGACGATTTCCAGATATACTCTTGAGTTTGGGAATGCCTGGCATAGACAATATACTTGCTTCAGGAACAGTGTCTGTGGTCACAAGGCTGGCTGTTGCCCACAGGAAGGGTAACAGCCAGCCTCTTGAAATGCCCAACAGGAGACTGCAGCACCAAGGAGAACTGACACCTTTCCCTATGACAGAAGAAAACACTGACTCTTGGTATAACATTTTGGTAATTGAAAAAGAGCTACATTATGGGACATTATGGGACACGCTAGTGCTTAACAACATTGCCACTAGAGGTCGTCATAGGTGCAGTATTTTACACATCACTGCAGGAGCCTCAAAAACCTGAGATGAGCAGAGTAGGCTAATTGAAAGTGCAGTGTCAAATACCTATGAAATTAGTTTAAGAACATAGGACGCTGTGCAGTCTGAAGCCAACAGCAAATAGAATTGAACTGATTCTACTATTTAAATGGAATATGACCCCTGAATGACCAGTGACCACCACTTGGACTGACAGGGCGTGGCGGCGCTCTACTGCCACTGAAAGCCAAAGGCACCAGGAGGCGCTAATGGACGGAATCTGTGCTCACAGCAGGTTGTCCATCCACTGGGAAGCCGGAGAGCCGATGGCCTCTGCAGCAGCCACCGTCAAGACTCAGAAGACACAAAGAGGAAACATGGACGTACTATCAAAATAATACTGCAATTAAAAATGATGACTTTGCGCGTACACGTCCAAGACAGGGGGGACATAGCACTGGCTCCTAATAAAGCATACCTTTGTAAAACAACTGAGTAGAAAAAGCACAGAGATTAAAGACTAAGATTTTTAAAAGGGTGCCAGATCACAACTAACTGAAATAGACAACTCGTGTGCTTTTACTATGAAAGCGTACTCCTTCCGCCGCGCACCTATGCATTATCCAAATCTTGACGGTCCTTTTCGGGCACAAGAGGCACTTTGTCTCAGCGGAGGGGCTGTTAGCAGGAGGTGGAGGTGGAGGGGGCTCGTGTTGGACTGGCCCGGTTCACCACTTCTACAGACTGCAGCAGCGCGAGGAGGGCACGAGGCCTGGAGCGCAGCAGACAGAGGGGACAGGAGACCCGCGAGGGCAACCAGGTGGACACCCATTTTCACACAGAGGACATCATACTGGGATGCAGCGGGACACGGGACTGGGGAGGTCAGATACCTCATCTTTCTGAAATGATGGTGATGAGATTGCGCCAAGGATACTCCAGCCTCTCCATCTCCTCCAGCACGTCTAGCGGATTTCCAAACCCATGCATGTACCAAACGAGCGGGTGACATCACAGATCCATTCATACCACTGCTTCCCGCGCGAGAGATGAGACGTGGGGTTCAAACGCAGCGTTAAAACGGAGGCTGCTTTTTTCACTGCGCCGCCCCCGGTGTCCGCGCACCGATCTGTTTTGAACAGGGGTAAAAAAAATATATATAAAAAAGAAGAGGAAGATGTTAATGCGATGCTACCGGGGCAAGCTATCGGTGTGGGCCGCTCTGAGCTTGCTGGTGCTCTGTTGGTTTTACGTGTACCCTGTCTACAGGCTCCCACGCGATAAGGACATAGTGGAAGAGGTGCTGAGGCAAGGAGACACATGGAGCAAGAACCAGACGGGCATCGATTTGTACAGGTTCGTCTCGGGGCTCAGTCTTCTGCAAGGGGCCTGTTACATCTATAGTGTATTTTCTGCTCTTTGGGGAGGATGGGTCCTACTACACATCACAAAGAGCTTGAGCAAAACCATAGGCAAAACCAGTATGATGCATTTGCAAGTAGCTTACTGTGTAAGATAATCCGGTGCAAAGGCCGATTGGGGCAGGAAATTGTATAGATTATAAGAGGTAAATGATTTACAGTTAAACAACTGTATTTAAATCCTCAAAGAAGCTTATGTCAGACAGATTTCAAACTCAAACATATGGGATCCTCTATAATGCTAGAGCCATCCTTACTGTGACTGTGAGCACTATTCAAAGAGAAATTGAAAGGGGTAATTCAAGTGTTGTGTGACTGATGAAGCTGTTTCTGGTCCTTTTGTTAAATGCGTAGATATTCTATTTAATTTATAAGCTAGATAGCCACACTTTTCACTCGTCTTTCCCTTGTGTCATGTCATTATTGAGACCAGGCACAGATGTTATATGACATTTATTAAGCTCACACTGTCCAGATTCACCAGACACCACACTTACCTCCTACATCCTTCCCCGACAGGAAGCTGCTGAAAGAATGCTGCGATCCTGGGAGGATGTTTGCAGTGACCAAGGAGAACTCTCCAATGGGCAAAGTCCTGTGGTACGACGGCGAGTTTTACCACTCCCATACAGTCAACAACGATACATATCCTTTGTTTGTACAGGTAAGCAAAAACACTACACATCAGTGTAAACAGTAGAAATGGTGGTTGTATAGACCCTTTCAAAGTTTGCAAACAGAAAGTTCTAAATTCCAGAATGGAGGCAAGACCTTAACACATTTTCAATGGATAAATTAGAATTAGCCACAAAATATCACAAATGAAGATGGTTTTGACAAATGCCAACCACTCTGTTACATGTAGGTAATGTCAGAACCTGGTTAAGCTGGATTTTTTTCGGTTTTACTTTTTACTGGACGAGTCCTTACAGAAACGTCCACAATGTTTTTTTATTGTATGCTCAGAATTATTCTATTCCTCACCAGAAATCCTCCTTTTTTTGCAAAGTTAACTCACTTTTGCTCCAGTCGCCTCCATTACGGAACTTTGAATATTCCATATGACAAACATTTTAAAGGGTCTATAGCTTTGCAAGACCCACATAGTTTAATAGACAGCTGTGCGTGGAAGAAAAGTAAACAAGGCCAGATGAAGGGAAATGATTTTTGGCCCACTCAGCGGAATATGACACTCTTGGGATGTTGGGTTTTTAGCATAGCTCCTTGTTCATCAATGTGCAGCATATGGAGAAGGAGTGGAGGAGTAGACAGACCCCTTTCAAGGATCCCTATAGTGGTTGAGTGTCAATACTCAGATGGGGAGATGTGGTCTCATGTGTCTGACTGTAATGGCACACCAGAAAACCTCAGGACAGAAACAAATCTATTCTCTCTCTAATAGCTTTTCTCAATTTAAACAAAAAAACACCATCATTTAATTTTAGCCAAGTTATACAAACTGTATTGTTTAATTTCTCCTGGGGCGGAAGTTGCTTAGAGGTTGTGCATTTGACAGTTTGATAACTACAAGCTTCACCCGCTGTCGTGTATTTGAGCAACGCACTTCACGCAAGTTTTTTTGTGGTGGTGGTGGTGGTTAGATAGACCATAGGTGTGGTATGGCTGCCCCATCTCAAACAGCCCCAGGATTGCTGTGGCAACAGAGACCACGGGATCAAATGTTGTTCCCCTAAATGTGGCGTTGCCGTGGCTTTTGTTTCCATGGGCTGTAGATCTTTCCAAAAATGAAGATGAGAGTAAGTCCTTTTATGAATGCCACAGATATACACAGTCTCATGGTTAGCAAATGTGATGAATATCTGACCCTAATTTGCAGCGGGCTTGAGTGGGGCATGTTCATTCATGATGAGTGGGGGAGGTGTACGTGAATAAATAAAAGAATAAGAATAAAAAGAGAGAGAACTGGACTGTACAGGCACACTAAACTCTAGCTAGGTTTTTATATGCACAATAAAGCACAGTTAGCTACATTTATTGTATTGAAAGTGAAAAAAATATATACTTGCAGACCTCCACCAAGGCAGCTCATTTCCACAGATCACTCCCAAAATATAATCAACTGGTCTTGGTGTAATTTCTGACCTTCCCTAAAAAATAAGCTGGGAAAGGCTCCAGGCACCTGCGACTCCTAATGAGAATAAGAGATCAAGATACATTTATAAATATTGGCATTTCCACAATATGTACACAATATGCTTTTTTCTGATACTATTATATATAATTTCCTATCCCTTATTGGTTCAAGAGTCAAGATTGAACGAATCTAAAGAAATGTATGAGAAAACCATGTAATTGGTATGAAGTGAGCCTCCATTTTACACATTATGGTCAGTCTTGTGCATTCCCCGACAGAAGGGACCTAGTTGTTAAGAGGGAAAAACAAAGTGATAATTCACAGGCGGCACACACACACACACACACACACACACACCCCACACACCCCACACACACTTCTGTCTTCTCAATTACCAGTGCTGTGATTGTAGGTCTGGACACCAACATGCTGCCAGGCTGCACCAAGCTGGCAGTGGCAACAGTCACTGGGCATCTGCCAGGGAATGTGCCAATTAGGGCTTTGACTGTTAATTGGTAGTTCGCCCAATAGTTCAAACAGAGCTGGTATACGTGGAGTTTACTGGGCCTTGTGTGTTTTTATGAATGTCTAACCTTACATTAGTGTCCACCACTGATTATTAAATGTATCCATGGCCAACTGTCAGTATTAGATGTGATTTATAAGTAAGATATAAAATATTTACTAGGATGAATTTACTTAAACCAACATAACTTTTGCTACAGCTACATTTATTTATATTGTTACATTTATTGCAGGATTTGAATAGATAAAAGAGACCTTTTCCATTTCAAAAACTCAAAGCAGTTTTGTCTTGTACCAGCTGATGTGTTGTTAGCCGGGCATTGTCTGTTCTGAGTCACACTGTGTCATGGTCCAAAAGAGACCCCCGGGCAGAAAAGGTGTGTGCATTCTCCAGTGCATGCTTTCCAAGGGACATAATGAGAACAATTGTTTCCAATGCTGAGCCCAATCCGTGTATGTGCATTAGACCAAATGTAGTCAGGACACTAAAGGAGTACTTTCCAAGCTTAGGTTACGCTGTTATGTAAAACATGGTATTTGGATGTCTTCTGAGCAAAAGGTTAATTTACCAAAAAGCTTTACTGCAGTGGTTCTCAAACCAGAACCTTGTGTACCACTCTATCACAAGCTGAACTTAATATTGGCCCATCTCAGGTTTAAACCTCAGAATAAAATAGATATAATTCAGACAGTTGTGGAGGAACTTCGTTGCTGCTCTATGGGCAGTATAGTCGTTTAGAAAAATGCATTCCTAAAAAGGGACTAAACCAGGTTTATCTCAGAACCATGACTTGAAGATATGATAACAAGCACTAAGCCAAGTCTTAACCAGTTATAAAGAGCCTGCGTATCACCAGTGGTACCATATACCACAATTTGAGAACCACTGCTTTAGCGTGTCACTTGCTTTGAATATCCCTACTGATTCTTTACTCGTGTTCATTTTCTGGCACATGTTTGTAAAGGCTCTAATTCAGTGCAAATAAACTGCTACAACGTTATTGTCTCTTTCCAGGATAACCCTCTGCAGCTGCCGCTTAAGAAGTGTGCGGTGGTGGGCAATGGAGGAATACTTCGGCAAAGTAAATGTGGTCGGGACATCGATCAGGCTGACTTCATCATGCGGTAAGAAACAATATGGCACTGGAGCATACATATGACTGGTGTAATTAATTAATTAATTAATACAAGACCAACAGTACCACCAGTGAAAACCAGACAAGGGAATTAGATAGAAACTGGGCCATTCAGTGCACGTGAGAAATATGATAAATTAACCAAAAACATTACATTTGGTTAAGTGTTAAAAAGTGATGTTTTGACAGTTTGACCTTTGAGTGTTGTAAATAGATATTCATATTAGCTCCAGTAAAATACCATAGCATGAAGTGGAATTTGTGGACTAAATGCTTATTATGACATTTTATTTACATCAAATGAAATGAAAGCAATCTTATCAAAACAGAGAAGCAGTAAGAAATATCAACGTAAACAGCTTTTTTAGTTTAGTTTAGTTAGATCTGCTATCATTTTGCATTACTTTTACACAGTGTGTTATTGCTATTAAAGAATATTTACAAAAAAAAATAGTCATCAGTGCACGTTGTACATATAAGATAACATGTTGACGGTGCACGTTGTACATATAAGATAACATGATGAGTGCACTTTGGAAGCAGTGCTAAAATGTCCCATCATCATATACACTGATTTATGCCAGAACTGTGACAAGGCAGTTTAAGCCCCATCAACCTAATAATTAACTCGACTGTTTCCATACAATTTAAATGACTTGAGATAACCACATTTAAATGCATTCTGTAAAAATACTCTTAGACCAAGCTTATTCAAAAGGCAAAAGGACATTTTATCTGGCCCACGGCAGATACAAAAAAGTAAATTTTTATACATACATATACAACAAGTTTAGTTAATAGTTGAATAGCCCACAGAAGTCAGCAACAATGTAACTGCATCAGTCAAAACAGGGGAAGTTATCACAACTCCAGGCCAAGTCAGTCTGATAAAGCTCAAAGCACATGACTTCTCGATGGAACTGTTTACCACAGTGACAAGGGGAACCCAGCTGTTTGTTTTTTGTTTTTGTTTTTTATCTCCAGTGACATACAGACAGTATGTAAAATGTGATAAAGAACAGTTCTATAATTGGCAACAAGTTATTACCAAATGATGATGTTTAGATTATAATGTAGGCTAAACATATTATTGTGTTTCCAGCATTTGATAAGTTAAGTGTGTGCTTGGAGAAGTCTATTTTATAAATCTTTTATTTGACTAATGTTAAAAGCACGGTGCCACATGTATTATTAAAAATGTACTTTTTGGTTTAAATAGGTGTAACCTTCCACCACTTTCAAAAGAGTACACTGAGGATGTGGGAACCAGATCCCATTTAGTTACAGCCAACCCCAGCATCATAGAGAAAAGGTAAGTCAACAATCACTCTCGCTCAGTACTTTCTCACCAGTAAATCAAAACATTTCATTAAAAAGGACTTGTATATTTTATAGCACATAAAACTGCAGTACTACCAGTATATGTCAGATATTGCTTTCTAAATGCGTATAGCTTAACCCTAGATTAGCCTCAGATGAATTCACATGTGGCCTCTAGCAAAATGTTGATTCGAACAAAAACACAGGAAACTGATTTCCTTTGTGAAAAGAAGAGTGCTCAGCCATGTGTAAACTGTGCATTTGTGTTTGTGAAAGTAACCTATAAGATTTCTGTGCCTGTCTGTTGCTAGATTTCAAAACCTGCTCTGGTCCAGAAAGGCCTTTGTGGAAAGTATGAAGGCTTATGGCTCCAGCTACATCTACATGCCTGCCTTCTCCATGAAACCTGGCACGGACCCATCGCTGCGGGCTTACTACGCTCTGTCCGACACCTCCTCTAACCTCACCATGCTTTTCGCCAATCCTGAGTTCCTGCGTTCGGTGGGGAAGTTTTGGAAAGCTCGCGGGGTGCATGCCAAGAGACTGTCCACAGGCCTCTTCCTGGTCAGCCTGGCCTTAGGGCTGTGTGAGGAAGTGACAGCCTACGGTTTCTGGCCCTTTTCAATGGGCCTGGATGAGCAGCCGGTCAGCCATCACTACTACGACAATATCCTGCCCTATAAATGGTTCCACGCCATGCCCGAGGAATTCGTCCAGCTTTGGCACCTTCACAAAAGTGGCACACTCCGAATGCGGGTGGGACACTGCCCTCAACAGGAAGCTGGATCTTAGAATGCTGACATACAGAGGTCACAGGAAGCAGAAGATGGTGTGTTTTGGCCGATACAGCAGAAACAAAAGTAAACACCCCCCTCCCCAAGCAACCCCTCATTATCATAACAAAGTCCTCCACCTCAACTACTCTAGAGGGGAGTGCAGCGGGCAGCCACACATTGTAAGATATTCAAACATTCCCAAAAAGCCTATAAACCATGACAAAATATGAAGTGCATGAATGTGTTTTTTGTTCATGGATAACTGAGGCCAAAAAGGGGTTGAATGGGGGTTGTTTTTGTCTGCTGACTACTGTATCAGATGGACATATGGAGCGGCAGAAGAAAACCCCCCTCTGGGTCTTTGTTGAAGAACCAGTGTGAATAATAAAATGCACTGAAAGACTAAAAGAACCCAAGGAATAGAGAAGAAATAATGGCGTCTTGGTACTTAGCGTCAATAGGGCTGAATTTAAAAGACGTCAATAAGAACAGCAGGGGCGAGAGAGGGGGGATGCAGCACTGGTATCAGTATGAGTGAATTAGCATCTGCCTTGGTTAGCCAAGAAGAGCTTGTTTGGTATTTGTGTGGTGCCAAACAGAACCTCAGTAGTTCAAGGCAGGAGCCATTAACAATGTAGTCTTAAAGTATTATGTCCCATCGAATGTCTGGCTACGTTTCAATTTCAACCCTTGTATAAAAAAGGGAATGCAGCATGGTGGATTTTAGTAATACATAAGTGAGAAGAAGAATCAACTAAATCAACAAATGTGTTGCAAAAACACACATAGGTACCTCACTATTGCCAAACACACACGCTATTTTGTACTACAGTCTGTCCCGGTTGTTAACAGGAGCTGCCAATAGTCTTCTCTTGGTACCTGTACTATACTTGTCAAGTGCCAAGCCAAGAGAACAGAGGTTTCTTTGATTCAGTCTTACACTGTCCCTCTGAAAAAGTCTGAAATATGGACAAACTAACAAAAGACTCAATGTCACAAAGAGGCATTCAAATGTTTGACTGTGAATACTTTGTTTTTGTTAGATGGTGGACATGTTATAAGGTTTAAATTATTATTATTTATGGCGTTGCTGACTTTTTGCAATGGGAATAATGATAGAACTGAGCCAAAAGGGATGTGCGATATGGCAATAAAAGATCAAAACGTGATCTGCTAATCTGGGAAAATCGTTGAATCGTGCAGCAAAATCTTTTACTGTTACAATGCCTGGCTTCATATTAATAAAAAAATATGATAATGAGTGTAATGGCTGTACATCGAATTTGTAGTAAAATAAAAGTAATTTTCTGTGCAAAACAAAATATACAAAATCAACTCAAATCTTGATGAAAATGAAATTGTGATCTTGGCTTGGTAAAATCATGAGATTGTATTTTGACCATATCACCCACCCCTAGCCTGTGTTGTGTTTCTTAAAAATTGTGATGTATTTTTTTTTATGATTTTTAAAGAATTTTGTACAAGGGAAAAAATGCAATGCTGATACTTTAATTGATGCCAAGTTGACCGATTTCTGCATGTCGTTTTGTACTTGCAGTTAGTAAATAATGTGTGTTTTTTTCCTGATTTGACCACACCATGATACAGTAACAGGACAACAAAACAAAGGATGACTCTGCATGGAACGTGCATGGAGTATACTGTAGTATTTCTGTCATTCATCAAACAGAACATCTCATTGTAAGTCATGTTCTGTGATGCTGAATAAGGTCCAGTGCCTTTCAAAATAAACCATGAACACAATAGTAAACCTAAACATCTTCATATGGTAGTATTAGTAGGTCTAGTCTTAATGCCACACATTAATAGATATGACATAATCCATTTAAAACAAAAGCATCCTAATGACTCTCACTTTAAATTGTTAAATACAATGTTAAGTTGTTGTAATTGATTTTTTTGATTATTAATATTTCTTATTTGCACCTTTTTCTGCCCAATATTGTGAATGAATGAGCGAAAAGAGTGCATCATTTTTAACATGTGCTTTTACAGATCATTTAAACCTATACTTTGAGAGTAACTAGTTGTTTTAACATTAATTAAAGTGAAGTTCTATGTTAAGTGGGTCCAAATCAAGGGCAGATGCAACACAAATATTTGCGGCATTTGCCCTGTTTTCTTCCTGAAGCTTTGGCTTGTTCTGTGCTGCTTGTGGGTATATTCTAAGCAAAACAACATGTTACTAATCATCTTTAGTGCATCACATCTATTGCCAACAACCCGTATGAGAAACCATCAACTTTTGTACATTCCAGGTGCAGGGTATGTATTAGGTCAACCATATTGGTTTTATTTGCAGTTTTGACATCACAGTTTGTTATACATGAGCACTGCAGTATTAGAAACTTCAACTCAAGCTGTACACAGTGGCAGAGCTGTTTTTCATATTCATCAGGCTTCTTTTGTGTGTGACCAATCTGTTCCAGTCTGGTCATGGACAGGTCACATGTTTGATCAGCTTTAGTGCCCCTGAGCAAAAACACTGAACCCAGTGCTCAATATTAAAGCATATTTGTGGTGCATCTCATAAAAAAAAAAAAAGAAAAAAAAAAAAGTGTCTTTTTGCACAAGACTCGCTGATGTGCAATTGCAGCCAATAGTTCATCTTTGGGACATAAGTATTTTTTATCAATGGTCAATGGTTTTATTGTAATCTGAGTATGCATTGAATTTTTGGGTTATTTTTATGGCTTTTTATATTTTGTTGTATATTTTAATGTGGAGACATCCAGCATACGCTAGAAATTTTAAAAAGAACATGCATTTGTACTGCTGGATTAAGGACACAGATAAACTAATATTCATTAGGACGCAATTTAAGTTTGAGATCAAAGTAATTGCAAACTATAATACCTTTAAATGTGAAAGATAAATAATGTAAAAATATCCGGAATAGTCTCTACAATTGTGATTTATATGAATGAGATAAAGGAAAAATACCATTTGTTAAAACACTGCTGTACTATGTTTTGACATTATTAAACATGGAGGAACCAATTTGAGCATGGTGCATAGAAAACTGGAAAATAACATGTAACCAGGACCAAACTGTGAAGGATCAATTAAAAATGTATGATTTCATAAAGACAAACTTTGGTATGCAATAAAGCCATGGAAATGCTACAACTTGAACTGTGTGACTGTGTTATCTGTGACACGTAAGCACATGCAACTATAACTAATGTCTTCTCCTGTTTGTGGAGTTGTGGGTTTCTGACTGGTCTGAACATTGTATGAGAGCTGTGGCCAGTGTGCCTGTGAGCGTGTGTGTGCATGTATGTAACCAGTGTGTGCAGGTGCAGAGGCCTTATAATGTGCTTTGTCTTTGGTCACATTTGTGCTCCAGAGGCAGAGGATCAGTGGGAGTCAGCCCTGTCCGCATGGCCTGTTTTCTGGGCCATGAATTTTTAAAGGTATGTGTCTGCCTCACAGCTGTCCCCCAGCCTCACTGCTCTGTATGCAGGACCACTGGGTTTCATGTGAATTATATTTATTATCACGGCTTTGTCATTCAGTTGAACGGAAATAGCATTCAGGAAGGAAGTTACAGAAATGTTATTATGGAATGCTTACTAAACAGCTAATTACTGCTTTCTGCCAAATGGTGGGGACAGGAGCCAAAGGAAAACAGGGGGGTAACTTGGTAAATTATGAGGGCTACAGTTTATTTAGCATATTTCAAAACACCTAATTTACAAATGAGTAGTTGTTTCATTCCATATTCACAAACTGATGCTGGTAATCTCTGTGGCCACAGCTGTCCTGGGGCCGACTGACAGACATGACAGGCATACCACCTCTCAGACCACCGCAAAACACACCACTACAATCACATATAACAATGTGAGTGTCTTGCCCAAGGACAAAAACTGCACTTCAAATAGTTGATGATCTGCTCAACCATATGTGCAACCTTTGTAAAAAAGTACACATAGGTATATACAATAAACAGTCACACAGCTCCAGATTAGCTTCACTTCTTTCATAACTATGCTCTTGTCTAAACTTATTGAACAGTGCAGCCTTGCATGTGGTGACAAATGTGTCAGATGTGTGTGACACCCACAGCCACAAATAACACTGTAGGTTTAGTTCCTGGAAAACCAACATATTGTCTGGGCACAGTGGGGCTTTACTTTTCTTCACTACTTTTTCTTCACCAGTGTTATTTATATTTCTGTCTCAAGAGAAAGCTACTCACTGAAGCAGCAGAGTTTGAAGGATTGTGTCTGTGCTAGTTTCTAACCTAACTACCATCTTGTATTGTTTAGCAAAAGAGGCACATACTTCCATACTCCCACACATGAATCATTCCTCATCCTAGATCTTAAAACGCCTTGTGGATATCCCCTAAATTCCACTACATCTAATGTTATAACACTTTACCAAAATTTGACCAAGGATATTTTTATGATGTGACTTCAATAGCCTATCATTGTTCAAGAATTCCAAGAGCACAGAGGAAATAGCTGTCAGATGTGTAAGTAGTTCATATATATATGGTATGACCGTTTACCATAAGCATACTCACTACTTGTGTAGGCCTATATTACTGGTATGGGGTTTTACGCAAGAGGCAGATGTGGCAGAGGGGTACGGTAAAAAAAGCCAAAAGAAAAGGAGAGATGGCAACACGACATAATCAGATACCTCCGCCAGGAAGGTAATGTTTTTGGTATCGTTGGTGTGTGTGCGTCTTTATGCAAAAACTAGGCCTACTGAATGGATTTGGATAAAACTTGCCGGGGACGTCAGGGATGAAGGTAGTTTGATTTTGGGAGTGATCAGAATTACCGTTTGGATTGTTGCCTCATTGGGGCCCGTGTCTCCCCCTCCCTCTTGGGAAATCAGAGAGCAGTAGTAGTGCTACAGTCAGAGTGAGGAAGATTTGTTGTCTTGTTGTAAGTAAAATAAAAACCACCAGGACATAAAGGTTTGTTAGAACTACAGCCCAACAAATATACAATGGTTCTGGCGGATTTAGAGCCGTTGTCAGTGTCAACAAGTTTTCAGGGAAGCTATACTTTCTTTGAAAACCGTGGGGAGTAGGGGACATTGTGAACAACTTGAGACTACAGCAGTGTGCTCCAGCTCTCAATCTTTAAATCAGAACATACACCTGTTCTCACAAAATCTTGGCTGTATTGTCATAAAACCATTACAAAATATATGTTCAGAGGTTTCGGTTAGTATGTCTTGAGCAACTAATCACAGCGTGAGTCTGAAGTCTCATACACACCCTCCTCCTATAACCATGGCATCAGTGTATGCTGGAGCAGGGGCAAAAATATCACATCAGCGTTTCCTGTGGGGCCCCACTTATGGCCCTTTTCCACTAGAGTTTCTACTCTACTCACCTTTGGTTCGATTTCCATTACTTTTTAGTACCGATTTATTGTTGCCAGGGACATCTGCACGGTGCCGCTGTGACGACATATATATATACGTGACATAAACAAACACTGGGATGATGACCGGGAGGCAATGGTGGACTATATTCTGGCTTTGTGGCTTTTATCACTCAAAAGTAGACACAGAAAACACTGCAGAGAGTGAGGCAAAATACTGTTTCCCACATGTTGATGTCACATTTTAGTATAAGGTCAGCTTGCTTGGAACCAGGGCTGAGAAGATACTAAAAAAGTACCGGTAATGGTTGCATGGTGGAAATTTTCAAAAAGGAGGTCATGTTCCCTGTAGCATTTGTCTGTCCGTCTGTCTGTACGTAACTCAAAAACTACTGAACGGATTTGGATGAAATTTTCAGGGAAGGTCAGAAATGACACAAGAAAAAATGTATTCAATTTTGCCATCTGTTAGCCCAGAGGCATGCCAATACAACACAAGGCAGGCAAGATTTCCCTCCCTCATTCTTCACAGAAAGTGCTCTTATCGAAATAAACTAAAACAGTGCTAGTGTATAATTATTATTTTTATCTGTGCCAGATGACATAGTTTAATTAGTTAATATTGTTTTGTATCTGGTTTTGGTAACCTCTCATTGTATTAAGATGATTTGAATGATTTTGAATTGATATTAAACATTGACATAGGAGTCACTGTTTTTCATTGTTTTCTGTAGTGTGTCCAATTCCACAGAAGGTTCTAGTTAGAATCGAGTGCATATAGGGAAATTAGCTACTCTGGCGGAGGTCTGCACTCACCGAGTGCTTTCTAGTGTTCTAGAATCTGTGAACTTTGGGTAGAGCTTGTCTATTTGTGCAGGAAACATGGGTAAAGATGAGACACATTTATACTATTACCACAGTATTACCCTATTACTGTGCTGTATGTGTGAGCGGTTTATGTTCTGTGCTTCTCAGGCAAACTGTATACCATTTAAATGATCTTGATGAAATCTGTGTTTAGTCAAAAAGCATCTGTCATTTTTTATGTATAGTCACTTAAATGTGAAAGCTTCTCCCTTTGTCCAGACTTTCTCACATTCCACTTTATAAATATTGCTGCACTCTATCTGTTCATCCCTTCACTTCACCATGTGCAGCAGCCTCCCCCAGTGGTGCCCAGTGTCAGCTCTCATTACAACGAGTAGCAGGCCCCCTGGGCCAATTAGGACAGAGGATGAACTCTGTAGAACTATGTGACTGGTTGGTGTATGAAGCCCCTCCCCAGTGTTGACATTATAGAGTAATAATAAAAGGGGCTGGTAGGAGGTGAGCCTCCAGAGGAATGTTTTCAATTAGTAAAAGTAGAGGGTTAAAAGTGTTTCAATGAACCTGTACTATAACAGGATACAGTAAAACATAATCCAAAGAGTTGGTAGAGTTCACGCTTGTGTGACTAAAACTATTTACCATAATAATGCCTTAATACATCTGTTAAAATATGCTGTGCTTTTGTTCTTGAGGTCAAAACTTCGAACCTAGATTCACTCCCAGGCCAGATGCATCCTTTTACTCTGGCTCTGGGCCACAGTTTAGCTCATGGTGGTTTGACGAGTGCCGCTCCCCACTCTTCTCCCTGGTTTTCTGTCGGTCTACTGTCCTATCAATTAAAGCCGAAATAAACCCAAAACAAAACAAAAAGCATGATGGCTCTGTTCAAGGCTGGATGTTGTTCTCAATGCAGAAAAGCAGGGTGGGACAATGTAGATGTTAGAAATATACCATAGGCATTCTCAATGAAGCTATGGAAGCACATCTGCGAATGACCAGCCAATGGGAGATGCCGGAGTAGTTTCATTGCTAGTTCGGAGCCAAACTCAGCTCTTGACTTGTGCTGACTTAGGCTCCATTAACATCATACCAGACAATGAGCAGATGATTCGTAGACATCTCACAGAGTACAGGGAATATGCATAAGCTTTGTCATCTTGTACCCTTGTTTCTGAGCCAGTTCTTCTGCGATTGTATCTATAATGTATCTATCCCCCACGGGAGGAAAAAGAAGCCCGTGGGACATTTTCCAATGAACACTTGGAGATGGCTCATGTAGTCCATTTAAATGAGATTGAGAATGATGAGATTTAAGATTGCTGGAAAGACTGCAGCCATTAAGAAATTGGGTAGATTTTGCGCCAATAAGCCTGTGCCAAGAAGTCAAAGATTTACTTAATTAAACATAATATAGCCAATACTATGAGAGACTTTACCTTGTTACTAGATAAACTATACTGCAGTTAATGTTATATTTAAGAAAAAGTTGCTGAGTGTAATTGAGGAGTCATTATATCTGGACAGTGCTTTTATAGCTACATCAGTGGTGAGATATACAGAGGACTGAAAAGAGCTGATTCAGGCTTTATAGATGAGAGCAACTGGCAGTGGTGGTTTAAAAACAGACAGGAGGCATATAATAATGTGTAATATGTAACCAAACTGTCTGGACTCTTTCCGGCTCAGAACCAACTCAAAGAAGGCAAGGAATGCAAACTAAAACACCATTGATGGATGATTTTGCCATGAGAACCACGTTAACTGATTGGCCCTGTTATGCTAACTTGACATTGCAGAGCTTTCTACCATCTTTCCTCATCAGAAACATAAACCTGGAGCCTCATTCGTTGTTTACATTGGCTGTATTAGTGAAGAGGGTGTGGCCTAAACAGGAAAAGAGGGCCTTACTGAAAAAAGCAGCTCAACTTTGACATGATTTTGTGAAGCTTGAAAAAGGTATAATATAGCCCCTTTAAACTACCTTTAAGCGTAGACCCATTAGTACTATATCTGCAGCAGCAAAATCCCATCCAGTTATAAAAAGCCCTAGTGCATGCTCTAGTCAATGTATGCTCATTGATTAATACATCACTACCTCTATTTACCTCTTCCTTCCCTTTCACCTACTGCCTTCTAGCAAGATTGCTTTTGGCTGTGGCGGCTGCTATTGCAATCACCGTTATTGACTGGAAATGATTCACACTTTGTTGGAACCTAACATTGAGTGTAATAAGCAGTGGGCTGAAATAATGAGGAGGTGGGAGGACTGTTTGTGACCGTTCCAGTGAGCCTTGTTCATAATTTATTTGTTTTTCTCTTTTATCCCCTTCTCTCTCACCATTGAGTGTGTGGAGGAGGAGGAGGAGGAGGAGGAGGAGGAGTGTGTGGGGGACTGTGGTCTTGTGAGAACCAGCCGGGCCCAGGTCTGTTTTGGGGATATTTATAGCCCTCATTAGACATATCCCACCAGAGCCAGGGTCAAAGCACAGGTGAAAGAGAGAGCAAGACTGCATTTATCTCACATCAGAAAAGCACAGAAAAACTCTATAATACTCCACCAAGGAACATGGGCAGTCAATTTTTTCTTGTATATAAATTTCAAGAATAGCATGATAGTAAAATATTTTACAGTACGTTTACTATGTTATTGTCAATTTAGATTTGTTTACTTTGGCAATACACATAGGCAATACACATGTAAGATATATATTTGATTTTCAGTTTTAGTATCACCCAGGCCTACAATTCACCACTGAGGAACATTATGTACACTTTTCTTTTCTTTCATATTTCTGCAATATGCAAAGATTCTGCATTAACAGAATTCTACCCAGCAACCCATCTGCACTGTCTTTTGCTAAACCCATTTTTTTGGCATTTGTGTAGATGCGTTGCCTGAGCTCATCATCTGTGCAATCTGTCGAGCTGAAAGATCCCCGAACGCCTTTACAGCAAGTGAAGAGTGGGCGTGAGGAGTGGAGGAGAATGTGATGGTCATGGTGACACAGTATTGGAGTGAATGTCACAGAAGTGCTGGGTGTGCCCACGCACATGAGTGGCAAATTATCTGTGAAATTCACACAACTGATGAGGCTCACAACCAGAAAAGGATAGAGATATTATTTTATACTGACATGGCATGGCAACAGGTAACCTACCAAATATGTGATCGAAAAGAGAGGAGAAGTAGACTACTTCAGAAACTTCGGAGTCTGGTGCCTCAATATTTTGTATATGTTCTTGAATTGCTCATTCGTTTATCTTCCTCCGGTGGTGACTAGAACTTATCCCAGCAACTATGGGCCTTAGTCAGAGTACACCCTGGACAATGGACAATTAGTCGCAGGGTTGACACTGACAACCATTCACTTTCATATTCATTCACTAAGGAGTTTAGATTGACCAATTCTTCTAACACATGCATGTTTTTAAGTGGTGGAAGGAGGCTGGTGTGCCTGGAGAGATCAAACCCACAATCTCTGGCGAGAGCACTCTGCCGGTGTGGCCCCATCTCTGTGTCTTAATATTGCTTGATTGCATCTTTGATGAGGGACTTAGGCACTGATAATACCAACCAGAAAATGTAATGCTTTTGTGTCTGTTTTTATAGTTTTATTCACAACCTAGTGTAGTGGTTGCTGTTTATGTTTGATTAGAAAATTGTGGTTAAAGTATGCGTACAGAGGCACACATTGCTTTCTCAGAGTTTAATTCCATTAGAAGTGCTTGTGCTGGACTGAGATTGTATAACCATAAATTACAATAATCTCATCTGCTAGAAAAATACCTCCCAAGACTCTGGCTAGTGAATTATATATAAATTATTCAATCTGATATTCAGATGACCTTTCAAGTTTGAAGACAAGCAAGGCAGCTGTAGGCTATCTGAGAATGGAGAGAGATCTATTAGTGAAGTGGTGCCTGCACTGAGATGAATGATATATGCTTTCAATTGGAAACAAACTAAAAATAAAAAAATAAAAAGACCTCAGGAAACTTTGAAGAGACTCATTTTGATACAACGTTGTGGCTCAAGGTCGTCAAGCATCATCCACAGCTGAATTTAGGGCATCACCCTTTAGGCACGGCCTCTTATCTCACTCGTACAGTCACGTGCAATGGTATGTTTTTAAGATAAAGAGTCTGCTGGTGCGCAATAAGTGATATGTTTCAGTGCACACAGGAGGCACAAAGGGGCAGTTAAGACAAGCGTCATCTCACTGTGAGTTTGTGCCTGTCCGTCCTTCTGCCGCTCTCCACAGAGACACTGCAGTGCGGAGGAAACTTGAACTGTGCCCAGCTGCTGTAAATATCACTCTCACACAGCTCTGTCCGACTGCTGAGCACCAAGCAACCATGCAGACAGGACAGCATGCATTTCACCACTGTAGATTACTTTCACTTTCACTGTGCTTATTTGTGGAGCCAACACCAACATTCTGTTGCAAGAATTACATATAATTCCATCTAGACCCATTGGGGCAGTAGCAGCTACCATATACCATTAAAATGTCACTTGTTAAATGCTCCTCTGGCTCACCATTGTACAAGTTGCACTGAAAGCTGTGTGCGTGCATGCGTGCATGCGTGTGTGCGTGCATGCGTGTACGTGTGGGGGTGTTTTTTCAAGTATAAATAGCTGACTATATTAACAGGAAATAATCTCTCAAATACAAATCTGGTATATCATTTATCCTGAGAGAGGAACAAAAGAGCACCATGTTATTGAAGCCGATGTCCTAATTAAAAAGTGGAAGGCCCATACTGCAGACAGTGTACTGTGTCGGGGCTGCTCACTCAACTCATCATGTCTGCCTTTCAGGGATTAGGGTCAGCAACAAAATAACAATCAGTATTTGACATTCATATTCAACAACTGGATATTTAGGACTTCACCTATAGCTGGTTTACCCTTGTGAGCTAAAAAGAAGAGTCACCTCAGGACACAATAGAAGGTATAACATTACATTGCAATCAATACATGTATTCCATAACACACACACACACACACACACATATACACGCACACACACACAGGATTGGGCTACCATTGGTTAAAGACATCCAGTCTCTGTAAAGAGATTAAGAGACATCTACAAGAGGCTGTCTATGCAATACAGCACAATAAGCACTCTATTTTCTACATGGTGCCCTCTGGTGAAGCAGACATACAAAGCCGAACAATGAAGGTCCATTTGCAACAGAGTTGTGCCATCTAGTGGTTAGAACAAATAGGGTAATTGTGAGAGTCTATAAAATGTTATTTCATTATTACTTATTTTCAAAAACATCCCCAAAACTCTCAATAGAGGTTACTGCAAAACAAAACAATAACATAGGCTATATAGTCCCTACTAGTGAAGATTATAGATTTTATTA
The DNA here is from genome assembly GCA_036025475.1 of Philypnodon macrostomus. Taxonomy (NCBI): domain Eukaryota; kingdom Metazoa; phylum Chordata; class Actinopteri; order Gobiiformes; family Eleotridae; genus Philypnodon; species Philypnodon macrostomus. The sequence continues at coordinate 20,689 of JAVQKC010064530.1, forward strand.
TTTTCTATACTTTTATTCACTTAATTTGGCATTTATAAAATTGGGCATGTATAAAATATATTAAACCAATCAATATCCGTGTTCCTTTGGCAGTTACTTATCTGAAAAACGGTTTTATATTGGATTTATTTTGTCGCAGATGTTTTTTTTTAAAGAGAAGCCGGCTCTGCTCTGCACGGCAATGAGTCAGGTTCCTCTTCCAAACCAGTAGGTGGCAGGAGCGACAGCAACTAGACGCAAAGCATGTTGGGTGTTTTCTGAGTCATAAATAGCAACGTGACTGCTACGTTGAAAGTTAGATTCGCTTGGAGTTACTTCGGGTTGGACGTGATAGAAGCTTTAAACGTTATTTCTGTATTTCAAACCAGTAATAGTGGTATCTTTTTTCTAGGCAATTTTATCTTGAATATATTTATTACATTTTGAATTTTGAGTTGATTTTTTTGGAGCTAAAACAAACTTGCAGAGTCATTCATTGAAGACGAACTTTTTCGACGAATATTTGGGACAGTGATGTGTCGTAAAACTATGGATATCAAGGCAAAACACGTGAGATCTGATTGTCTACGCAGAATTGTGAGTCCAGGGACCAGACTTGGTTGGAGACTTCTTCGGGTTTCAGTAGAACAGGACGAGGCCCTCAAACACTGGAGGAGCAGCGTCGTAAAGGCCGCTATTCGAAAAAAAATCCACCAAGAGAAGAAGAGGGCACAGCTCGGCAAACTTACCAAAACTCCAAAAGACACAGAGGAGATGGAGGAAACACACTCTACCTGCGAAGAAGCCAGTACAACGGCCTTGTTACAACGACCCCCACCCGGAGCAATGGCGCCTGAGAACACCACGCAGTACCTGATGGGTAATGTGTATGAAGACCTGGGTCAACGGCGGCCTATTGTTCATAATATAACCACCGCTTTACATCAAAGTGAGGAGCCAGTTTCACCACAGAGTATCGACAATGCACAGGACAGTAGTTTTGATGCATTTCTTGCCTTTCAGCAGAGGGACTTTGAGGAGCAGTTTGGTATGCTGTGGTAACCGGACTAAACCAGTGTACATGGCCCCATGAAACTGGTCTGACTACTTTGGGAACAATGACTGTCGATTATGACAAAGGTGTGAAGTGTTACTTGTTGTAAATGCTACAGTTTGATACTGTACTTTCCAGAGTTACATGTGTCTTGATGTGGGATGTTTCATGGTTTGGGCTTTTTTTGTCTCACAGCGGCGCGTTGGACGCTGCCCATCCACTAGGGGGCGCGATGAATCCCGCATCGTCTGCCCTGAGGAATCAAACGAGCCTCGGCCACGGCCTTGTGACATGCAGGTAAACCCGGTAAATGTCAGTAAGACAATGGTGGTAAGAGTACTGTATTTCTAGAAGAAAAGTGCTTTCCACAGTCACTGTTGTCTGAGCATTTTCCAGGTCCACCTCGTCATGACAACCGAGATGCAGAGCCGGAGACATGTGGCCCGACCAAAGGTGACTCTAAACCTACCACAAGTAGCATGAGTAAAATCCCACTTAAGTACAAATACTGAAATGTTTGAGATGTATTCTAAATGTTGAGTGAATGTGCTTGTTGAATAAAGGCGCTTGTTAAACTTATATTCTGTTATATCGTTCTATTCCTTCATAATTATAACAATGGGAGCACGGACTAAACACGGGTGCCGCCAAAGGACATTAACACGGTAGTATTGGGCAAACGAATTGCCACATTCGAAACTACAGCGTCTGCCCTTTCGTCGCAGTTCCTCATAAATGCCACACCGCGGCAGCAGTGTACAAGAAATCTGCGTGCTTTGAGAGAAAAGTGAAGATTCTGTTTCTTTAATACGTTAGGCAAACTAAAACAAAATAAGCGAATAGTTCAGACAAGGTTGTACATGTATAAATATTTTAACATAATAATGATTAACCTATTACAATACTGAATGAATTGGAGTGTGTGTCTTAATCAATTGAAGGGCAGTTGCCTGGATTAAGGATTTGGCACTCTGTGGACTCCGCTTCAGTTTTAATTGGTCCCCTAAAAATGTGTAAAAAAAAAAAAAGTATAATGGGTGAATTAAGAAGTAAAAGTATTTCTATGTGGCAAGTAAAATCTAAATATTGCTGTTATTTATTGTTGTGCTGATGTAGGCTGTATTTTACCGTGTGAACCACACCGGACAAAGCAATCTGATAGTGTTGTGCCATTGAATGTAAACAACGGAAGCTGCATTAGTTTCAACTTCCATGAAACAATATATCTGGCACACATCTTTTGCTGCAGAAGACTAAAGTGTAATTCTCTACAGATCTTTACACCAGTGACTACGACTTCAAAGTAATTTCAAAGAGGAATTTGGCGAGTGGTGGGAGGTTGGTGACTAATTAGTAGGCTGCTGAATGATTAGCATTAAGCACACATCCTTGTCATATAATCGCTTTGTATAAATCAGCATCAAAAGGCTTAGCACGTAAGCTTAAGTTGTCTCATTTGAATTTCACTGCTTTTTGAAAGGTGGGTGGCAAGCATATCATGGTGTCGCCTGTTGAGCGAAACTATTGCATATGATAAGCTTTGGTCAATAATATTACAAATAACCATTACATTGTGACATGGCATAAATACTGTAACATGCAGTATTTGTTTTTAAAATGTTCCTTTTCAAAAACAATTTGATATATCTATGTGAAGACTAATCCATCCACACATACAGCACATCGGTCAAATCTGATTAGAATTGAACTGGAGGGGTAAAAGGTAACGGTTACCTACATGGTGAAATCCCAAAGGACCTGCAGGGGCATGCAGACTTGCTGACACTCAGACTGACCATTCACTCATTAAGATAAACATTTTTATGTTCATGTATATGTACATTATAGTTTTGGTCAAACTATAGAGTTTTTTGTTTTAAGAAAACAATCAAAATAGAAAAGCCAAAATACAGTTAAATTAACTAAATAAAACTATTCTGCATAAAATCACCTGGCCCTTCCTCAAGTAAATATATTGACAAAGTGAATGTGTACAGATAATGGTGAACGCATTGTACCATACATTCTCAGACAAGTGCACACAGTAAAAATAGGGCAAGGAGAAGAGGGCACCACTGACGTTACCCTCTGGACCCTTTGGGAGTTAACCCCCTGTGCAGTGCTGCTTCATTAGTCAAAAGAGTCGGAGGCAAAGAACTAAGGCTTGTTTGTTCCACATCTATTTCAGGCCACATGCAGCCCACATTTCAAATTGCTTCTCCACAGAGACTGTGCAGGGGACATATAGTAAATGGCCATTGACCCAGCATTCAGGAGATTACAGAGGTAGAGACTGTACTATGCACCAATGTGTGTCTCACTGATAATGTGTTCAGTGAAAAGAGGAATTTGTCACATGCAGTAGGAGACCATAAACTATGTCAAGGACAGAAGAAGACTGGTCAGGTTCAAGACAGAAACTGAAGTCCTGTTTCAGTCAGAGCTTGGCATGTATAAAACAAAGTAGCTCTTTTTCACAACTGATGCCGACTAAATGACCATCTTGAGTATTATGTATCTCATTAACAGCTATCATTCATGTCTACCTACCTACTCAGCATGTACAAGTTAGTGAATAATTGAAAGGTATTCTCAATTTTAATGTGGAACAAATAAAGAATTTGTGGCCTGTGTGCCAATTTCAGTTGTAAGCAGCTGCATTTTCTGGTTGAGCTGAATAGAGGTACATTTATTGAGCTGTGCACTGTGACCTTCTATAATGAGGAACCCTAAAAGCCACATTCTTCAGGGAATAGTTAATGGCACATTAAAAAAAACAGAACAATAAATATGAAGAGTAAGACAGTGTGCAAGAGTCGTCTGTTTCTTCAAAGTTAAGTCCTCTCCCTCCGATGCACCTGTTGTAGGTGTGCAGAATATACACCCTAATACATAATGGCACATAGAATTTACATTATAAAAAAAATATTAATAATCAGAAATACTGCTTGTATAAAGAAAATAACGCTCTAAGTCAATTATCAAACGTCCTTTAAGAGAACCTCTGTCAAGCAAACTTTCTGAATCCCTATAATGATCAGGATTTACACTAAAGTCAAATCATCTGGTTCTCTCCAAATATGCGCCCCTTCCCAAAAGTTCATTAAAGAAACCTTTTAATAGCCCATACACCGTAAAAATAAAAAAAAATCAAGAAAATTATTTGTACAATCCATTTTTCACCACTTGTTTCATTGCTGACTTTTTCTGTAAATGTAATATATATCTGCCCATCACTTTTGTGCTTTCTTGCTAAAAGACAATCAAATAAATGCCAGCAAAAACATTTTCTATTTGGAAGAGAAAAAAAGATGCATGTAGCCATTGTTAGATCCCGTTAAGGACAACAGCTTGTAAACAACAGATGGTCGAGCCTCCACCTGAACAGCATGTCGGCTCCAACTACAATTTGATTTCAGGTCTGTGATGCCTGCCTGTAGCCACAGTCTCTAAAAGTCTTCCTGAAGTCACCTCTTATTGGGCTCTGGGCTCAGGTGGTAGCATTCCCAAAATCAAGAGTGCAGCGGCCCCCATCAATATCAGAAAATTGTCAGCGGCCCCCCTAATCCTAAATCTTAGGAACTATAAATAGCTTGAAGTGATATCTGATTAAATATGATATAGTTGTCTACATATATTTTATTCATTTCAAGATGAATCTAATTTTAAAGACTTGTAGTAGAGGCTTTGGGGGCCCCCCCTGCCGGACCTTCGTGGACCCCAGTTCGGGAATCACTGAGCTAGAGAATAGGATTGTGGTTTTTAGGTCTTGGTGTCTAGACCCTTCCCTTCACTATGACATCCAATAAGCTTGAAAAGTCTCCAGAGAGTGTCTGCAGCTGAAAAGAATACTACCACATCAATATTTGGCCATTTTGGTACCACAGATGTGTGATACCTTCATTTGCAGCTCTATACAGCTTAATAACTTTGTAAGACAGTGTGCCTCCAAGTGGTAAGGGAGATGGTAGAAAGCAGCAGAAGAGGCAAATTAACATTTACCGTGCCACCATTATTTACATCAGTCAGTATCAGCCTGTCCTCTGTCCTTTGTCCTCTGTCCTTTGTCCTCTGTCCTCTGTCCTCTGTCCTCTGTCCAATCAACTGGCCAATCCCACTCACCTGGGAAACGCAAATGAACAGTTCTAGGCTGCAGCAGCCCTCACAATGTTCAAATTGAACTAACACTATTGTGTAAGTTTACACACATTACCATTTACCACACAATGGAAGCCCAAACATACCATTAAACCAAAAAAATACAGTTAACAATGGTTTGGTCTGATGATGCAATCGATGACATCATCAACCTTTCAGAAGGAGGAAGTTTCAGGGCGGCCCCAAACATTTCAGATCAAACAAAAGACAAGGTAAGTAGCAAACAAAACCCACGGAGTATCAATCATAATTCACAAATAAAGCAAGTTCTGAACCAATGTACTATACAGTGTATGTGTGATTTGCGCCTGTAGAAATGTTAATGTTTAAATGATAACTAATAAGGCAAACACAAACAAACCCGGGATAGTATGTGCAAACTTATTAGCTGGAGATTTTAAATGTGTGACTGGTAAAG
>JAVQKC010064534.1:0-15039 GCA_036025475.1 Philypnodon macrostomus
ATTCGTTTTTGAGTTATCGCGTTCACAGCTAGGATCTGCGGACGCGGACGCGGACGCGGACGAACACCGACGTGATTCCATAATATCGGCGACACGCTGTTTTCGCCGATATAATTAGATCTGTCAATGTTTTCAATATCTTTAGACTTTATTTGCTGCTCACACTCACCACTGGTCCAGGGAAACCTTCACCTTTTGGACCTAATGGACCGGGTAAGCCTGTTTGACCACGGTCACCCTGGTAAAATAGGACAAAACCTGATGATTCATGTATACATTTTGTTTTATAAAATTCTGCCATTTTAATGTATTTACCTTAGGTCCAGGAAGGCCATGGCCTGTTTCACCAACAGGTCCAGGTGGCCCAGCAGGCCCCAGTTCACCCTAAAAGACAACAGTAGACTTAGTGCTGAAAATGTATTTGAAAAGTTGTTTTTTACTCACCTTTGGACCTGTAACAGACCGTCCTGCTGGCCCTGGCATGCCCTGTGGGCCTGGAACCCCACGCTCACCCTGTATACATGCAAAGAAAACAGCAGAATTTATCCAATATAATTATGGTTTTATTGATATACCTTTGGCCGTAAAAAGCAATCTTTCACTCACCTTTGGTCCAGAGGGTCCTGAAATCCCAGATGGCCCATGTAATCCACGGATGCCTCTCAGACCCTGATCTCCCTGTTAAGAAGGGACAGGTTATGTCACTGGCATTCGAAAATATAATATAGCTGATTAAATAAACAACTATACCTTCTCCCCTTGAATGCCGACTCCTGCTGCTCCTTCAGGTCCTCTTAAACCAGATAAACCAGGTTCACCCTAAAAAATTATAAACTCGAAAATTCCACAGGAAGATGCAGAATCAAGCAGATTAAATTAAAATTCATACCTTCTGTCCTGGTGCTCCCTCTTCTCCTGGCAGACCTGGTAAACCACCCAACCCAGCTGCTCCAGGCTCTCCCTAAAACATTAACAGTAATCTTACATATTCTCATCAACATACCATTATTAAATTTCAACTTGAGTTAAAACTGGTGCTTACCTTTGGACCTTGCTCCCCAATGCCTCTGTCTCCTGGAGCCCCCTGCTCTCCAGGTAATCCATGGTCTCCCTAGAAAGAAAAGTCATTAGAAACATTAACTGTTCTTAACTGTGCACAAATGTTTTTGTTCACGTTCCAAATGACAACAGTTCATAATAATCAGCTGTATAAAGCAATCTGACTTGATGTTCCACTATAGTTCAATAGTTTCCACACATTCTTGATTGTATAACTAGGCCTGTGCTGTCGTCCCCGACAGCAAGGTGTATATCGGCGAAAACGGCCCCATACGTCTGCCCCGTACGTCTGCCCCGTACGTCGCCCTGTACGTCTGCCCCGTACGTCTGCCCCGTACGTCTGCCCCGTACGTCTGCCCCATACGTCTGCTACAACTGTTACCAACGGGCACTGTAGTGTAACTGACCTCTTGACCTCAACAGACTCAAGCAGGATACCTGTTTTTAAGTAACCATGGAGAACTTCTTATCACATTGATTTATAACCTTTGGAGAACCAAACAGGAAATTCCAATGTGGTTGTATAAAGATGTGACCAGCCACTCTTGCGATGAGATCAAAGACTCCAAACAAACCAAGAATTGAAGAAACTGATTAACAACGGATTATTTAGTTCTTTAGACTCGGACCGTGTACAGACGTAAATACACAATGCTGTGGTAATGGAGTTAACCATTTGTCATTGTGTTGGATCCTGCATCTCGGGTAACTTTTATGACCCTAGCCTGGGGCCGCATGCCCTGGTAGACTTTGTGTCAGTTTGATCATGTCTTCAACAAAAGAACTGCATATGATGTCTGAACTGTATATGACAGGTGTACATAATATGATTGTGTGTACAGTTTTGATGTGAAATGTGTTTAACTATGTGTATTCAGGTAACACTGTGCCACAAAAGAAAGTTGAAGGATTTTGGGTCATAAACCTGGTTTAGTCCTGTGACATCAACTTACTTTTCCCGTTCAAAGTTATCTCTGAACAAAGCGGTTGGGGGTTGCTGCAAGGAGTAATCAGCCCCAACCAGTTCCTCAAACAGTCTGTTTCGAGATGTTGCCCTGAAGAGAAGCCCACAATGTGGAAGAGAGACCTCATGGAAGAAAGAGATTTACTTCTCTCTCTTTAAGCCCACGCCCATCGAAAGATGTGTTTTGGACTAAAACCGCTGCTACGATATATCAACATTTTTGAACTGATGCATAAGTTTCCTCCATGTCGCTGTGTAGAACTACCTTTGCGAAACAACACAATTTTTGGTTATAGACTGAAGCTGTGACTTTTGCTTCAAAACCTGCCATTAGTGAGAGTTCCCATCTCAGCTAAGTCTGGCTGATGTAAAACATTAACCCGCCGAGACTTCTTCAGAATCAACGGAAACCTACAGAACAGCATGGATCTGCTGTTCGGCCCTTTCTGGAACCCCGGAACCATCTGGCTAGATGCACTCGTAAGATCACACAGAAATTGGCAAAACACACATTAGTCACTTAAAGTCTCTTCAGCTATTAATTCGACACATGCTCTAACCAACATTTAGGAAAACCTTTTCTGACAAATGTAAATATTTTTTAGACGACCGTCTAAATGTGTGGCCATTGTCTTAATCCCAAAAGTGAACTTTCTAAACAATTTCCACTGTTTTAACTGTTGGGTAATTCAGTGAATTCATAATTCCTTCCCCCAAGTATCAGCCTATAATCTAAGCTCACCCACCTTTCTAACCAGAACTGAAGAAGTCTGCTGGATTGGCAGATGAAAGCTTTTTAACAATCAAAACCTTGTCTAGATGCCCTTTTTCAACTTTCAGAAGTAGTGCTATACATTTAAGTTCAGCTTGTAACTTCATTTTTAATCCCATGTATAGAGATCATCCTTCAGAATGACCTCTACCTGGATGAATGACAACCTTCACCATCGTCATGTATAGAGATTGAGAGATGATTTCATGCACATTTTGGGGTGTTGGGGTTATCTTTATGTACAATTTAACCCCTCCAAAAGTGATCAGATTAGTATTTTCTAGTCTAGACTTTTGGGGTATAATTTGTGGAAAACAGAAGAATTGTCAAATCAGGAAAGTATGGCTTTTAAGTAGAACTGATGATCGTCATTTATAAGTCGTAGTATAGTTTAGGAACTTTCTGTGATTTTAGCTGGAAGATAAAAATGTAATATAAAAGAACACAACCCTAACACAGTTCTTGATGAACAAATATATCCAGTGAAATACATCACATATCTGACCATAGTACCCATGATAATTGACCTGGTGCTTATCCAGTTGATGGGAATTCCTCTTACTTTCTGAACATCTTCCCACCTTGACTTCTGATAGAACACCTGTCGAAAAATTGTAAGAACTCGGAGCCTTGTTATCTAAGGACCCTTCAGCCCCTTCAGATCTGAATGGGCTGCTGATTTCCAGGGCGACTTTGCTGCAATCACAGTGCATCGTCTAGACCACTTCATGCACAGACTTTCCGACATCAAGCCGATTCAACGGTGGGAAATGACTTAGTGTCTTACTTAGCCATTCAGTTAACATGATAAAAGATTTGTATGTGAAGATTCGCTGCTATTTTGCTTGTACGTGATGCATCCTTACTACAGACCGTGCAGTGAATAGATAATGCATGCTTACACACACATTTAAAGGATACATCTCACAGGTGCAGGATACATCGGAGAGAAGAGTCGTTGTAACTCAGACCTGATTGAGAAGTAAAACCAATATTTACGAACCCTTTACAATCTCAGTCATTCAAATGCAACATGTAAATAAAGAGTATGTTTTGAAATTATATAGATTGAATTTATTTTATATTGTATTGAATGTATTGAAATAATTATCTGCATGCCAAAAGAAATTGTCTGTGGATGTCATTAATATATATCTTTACTAATGTTTTGACTGATATCGGTAGCGGCCTGTACAGATGGACGATGTTAATCTGTTGTTCTTAAAGGATCATTTCTAATATTTAGGGTCAGATACAGACAGCGTAAGAACAGTTGGGAAAGTCTACATTCAGGGTCACACAATTCAATAAAAATTATATTTGTGGATTAATAAATACAATTAAAGCTGTTATTTATATGTGGATTTAGTTTCAAACAGACTTAGTTTCAAAAGGCCTAGCCGACTGTTTACAGAATATCGGAATCGGCCAAATTGGTAATTGAAATATCGGAATCGGTGCATCCCTAATTTATTTATGAAAAATGTAGGTAAGAAAAAAGTCTATATAATAATAATAATTTAAAATCCCTCCAAATGCGCCATTTATATAACACAACTTCACCACAATATCCAAATGATCCTGAGCTTATGAGCCTGCCACAGCAAATCATCTTGTGTGCACATTCACATCTAGGTTTTGAATAGCTTTTAAATCAAATGCCCTTCCTGATAAAATTTTAACTATGCTTAGGACCAGCACAAACAGTACACTGGCTATGTGGTTGGATTGTATTAGATTATAAATAATGCATTCGCTATATAAGACTAATGCATATGTTTTCACCAATAAAATCCAGTCCAGTTATGTCACTGACCTGTTGCCATCGAGACTAATGGCGCATAATGAACAGTACTTTTCATTACATCCCAAAACACGTCCATTTCAATTTCTGTATAGATTTGTACATTCCAGCCCTGTGTTGGAAAACCACTACACATTATTTGTAGATGAACATTTTGTGCTTCTGTGGAATATAAATAATTTAGTTTTAAAATTAGAGATGGTCAGAGTGAACTGCACACCCTCAGCTTGAGCTTCATTTTCATCTTCAGAGGGGACTTCCATCTTTTTTGCCCTGCATTTTCCACTCTCCCCCCTTTTTTTGCTTAGACAGATTAATAGACTTCCTGTCTCACAGCAAAAACCTACAAAGAACTGTCTGTCCCTGGACGACACTAAACAAAGCCTGGCTCACTCACTTTCTTGTGTGTGCTGTCTCTTGGTACCCTGCACACCCACTGACCTGTGCTTCCTCTGAGCTCCAGTGATACAGGACCTCCCTACCCTACCAGCTTGCATTTTGTTCCATTAGGATCGCTCATTATTTTCACTGTCTTCCCACTTTTGTTCACATAGAATCACTTAGAGCCAAGTGAGAACTGTACAACATGTCGACCTGTCAGCGTGATAAATTAAGAGGGGGTTTGTTTGGAAATACCCAAGGATCGATGAGCCAAGGTCGAGGTTTAAGGAATGCTTTTAGAATATAGGCTGTAATGTGTAGAATATTATGAGAGAGACAAGAAAATGAATGGCTTCAGACATCAGAAATACAGCTAAGAGCAATGCATTTTAAAGTTTCAATTTCCAAAGTGAGCAAGAAATGATACATTTTTGATTGATTTTTGAGGATTTTTATAATGTGATACAATCCCATTACATTGGATTCCAGTTAGTGACCATTTTACCCAGTTTAGCTCCACAAACCTGATCTCAGCATGAGTCATCTATGTCACCAATGTTTATTTACAAAGAACATTTTGACCATTCAATTTTACTGTACTGTTCATCAAAGATAAACAGTTTAATTTGTTTAGATTATGGCATGGCTGTTGAGGCCACTTTTACTGATGAGTGCACTATAATGAAGCGAAAAGAGTAACAAGCCAGTGTGCTCCTTGTGCCGGTCCCAAGCCCAGAAATATTTAAGATAATGTGTCAGGAAAGGCATCAAGTGTAAACAAAAACACAGTTTAAAGCTTCAGTGCTCTTCCAAAAACCCATCAAACAGTCTCACATATGACGTCTCATTTTTTTCTCAGATGACTTCTATTTTGCCGTACTAATGACTGATTTATAATTTTTGCTTAAATGCGATAAAAAAAAAAAATAAAAAAAAAATTGAATCTAAATATATGACTTGCTGCAGCAGACACTGAAAGGACCACGATGAACCAGAATCACATCAATAAAAGTTCTTTGTGTACCTCAGTTCAAATCCTGGTCAATGTCAGTGCACTGGTCACATGGCCCACAGAGCACACAGGGGAGGAAGTACCAGCTAATACCACGTTACAAAAGTGGAAAAAGTGATGAAGAGGAAGGACAGTTGGGAGGAGGGGCACAGATGGGTCAAGTCTGTCCTGTGTCTCCAAAGGTTTACGTGAATCACTCCCACTGGAAGTTCGGCATAGTTCAAGGTTGGCTGGATAAATACGGCCCAAAGCAGATTCAAGTTAATAGAGTTCTCTGACCGTATCATTTCAGCAGTGCGAAAAAATTACTATAGTGTAATCAGTGCTCTGACGGACAGTAATGGAGCTAAAGTAAATTGTATATTGGTTTTCGAATTGACTTCAGCAAGTACCAAATCAATTTAAAGCATTTAAACAGGGGAGTGCACAAATGATAGGGCTCGCGGAGGTGTCTTTGTACAGTGGCTGATTAGACCCCTGCTGGTGAGACAAAACTAATGGGGGAGTTGGCAAAATATCAAAGCATGCATACAAAGTCACAGCTAAGGCTGTATAATGTCGACGAATAGAATAATTGAAGTGAATGAGAGGAGGGTAGATAGTGTGATGTCTAAGCGAACAACTTAAACATAGGTAAAGCTGCGTTCCCAATAATAATAATAATAATAACAATAATAATTAAAGCCGCAAGCGGCGTCAAACGGCCCTCGCTCTCGACCACCCACTGCCGGCCTCCGTCGCGCTCGAAAGTGACCCCAGCATGGGCTTCACCCATTGACTTTGTTCATTCGGAGCTATTTTAAGTATGCCAGTTTCCTATCACATATCTATATGGTAGATTTGTGGTCTATAGGACAAGTGTGATTGTGCGTGAGTGCTTGGCACTCTGTTTCAGTGCACTGAAAGGTGTGTAGGATGGGGGCGCTATCGCGCCCACTGTATCAAGTATTATTGCCTAACTGTACCAGAGGTGAGACCATGTTGCCCATGATTTCCTTATAAAACCTGCCAAGTGTCACACCACACTGGTCATATAGGCCATTGTAATAATATGGTGGCTTGTGGACCATTAGAATAAAATGGAGGATTTCTATATGGTAGATTTGTGGTCTATAGGACAAGTGTGATTGTGCGCACTGCATTTTCTTGCGATCATAATCATGCCCTTTCTATACCATATACCTATATGGCCGGTTAGGGCTCAATGCCACGAGTGTTGGTGAGTGAGTGTGAGTGTGCATGAGTGTGTGTATGGCTTTATGCGCTGCGCGCACTGCCTTTCCCGCGTCCCAGCGATAACAATAGGCCCTTGCCATTGCATTAGCTCGGGCCTAATAATAATATTGGATCTCGATTTCGCCACATTTTGAGTCCATTATTCATTCACATCACAATCACACACTGGTGGTGACAGAAGTGTGACTACCATTCTTTGATCACTACTATACTATTCTTTGATCACTACCAAACACCACTCACACAACCACATTCATTCATATAGGCAATGTGTGTTAAGTGTCTTGCCCAGGGACACACCAACAGGGTGCGCTCGGGCGGGGATTCGAACTCTCTAGACCCTCTCGTAGCAGGGCCACTGTGTGTACAGGTAGGAACGTTTGAGAACTTTTGACCTAAACCTCCAATTTGTTTGTTGGTTATATTCACTTTGTGTCCAAAAGTAAACAGGGCAAAAATATGTGATAGCTTGTGATGTGATTGCCACAGAATACATTTTATATACATAAGATTTTCAGTATCTACCTTCTGGTTCCTGGCTCAGATTTCCCTCTGTGAAGATAATAGAAGTAATAGATATAAATGATCATTTATTCCTGCAGCCATTACCATTCTAAATTCAGACCAGGGACGGAGTTATATCTGTATGTGATATATGAATATCTAAATGGACTTGATGCTTAAGACTTGTACTGATTTTGACTTGCTACAATGCCTTAATGTGTTTTGTGTGTGTGTGTGTGTTACATGTTTTAAATGTATCCTCATGTTGCAAAACTAATTGCCTTACTGAGGACACAAATAAACTGAAGTTGAAGGGAACCGAATTATAATGAAGATTTATAATATACAGATTTTACCTAATAGTTTTCAGAGATGGGCTTTTTTCTCTATAGAGCCACAATTTGATTAATTTGGTCAAAGTATGTCAAATGCAAAAAACACAATGCGTCCTGTTTAACATCTTGAATACACTTTATTACATGGCAGCATGCTACACAAAACAGTTAATTACTTTTTCAAACTAATAGCAAACAGAGCATTGGTGTTGTTCTTGTATTAAATCTGCTTTATTGGCAATAGGATGGTTTCCACATATTCCCTGGATTCAATTACCAAACTTCAAATAATAATATGCATTAAATTAAAAAATGATATTTCAGAAAGGTTGTGTCAGTATACAAAATTACACTTTCTATAACAGTCACGTAAATCACATTATTTCGCTCTGTTGCATGTGTCAAGCAGCTGTGATGTGGTCATTGTATTGACACAAAGAATTTGAATCAGAAACAGTTGTGAAAATGTGTTTTGCTTGATTCTGTATTCAAATATACATGTTTTACGATTAGTAAACCGCCTGTCTAAACAGAGATTAACAATAGCAGTTCATTTGTTTGGCAGACATTCTGAGGCATTCAGTTCTTGGATATGGCTAATGTCAATCAACCACAAAGTATTTACAGGAAACACTAATCTTGATGAGCTAAATTTGATCATTTACAAAAACATTTCTTTCAGCTGCTTGCAAAAATAAAAATTAAAATCAACTTGCAATGCAAAATGCAACCAAAGAAAATGAGAATTTCCTTACATTTGTGGACCCAACTTCTCAATCAAAGCATGGTCCTCTTAACAAATGCAAGGACAGATTTTTAAGCAGGATACTCTTCAGTATAGGATTGACCCAACTTGATGTGATTCATTTAAATTGGTTGAAATATAAAGGTAGGGAAGACAGGACATAAAACATACAGTTACATAATTTGTGTTTTTCTTCTTTTGTTGCATTGTCCAGTTCAACTTTAATTTAATTATTGTTCAATCAATCAATCAAAACTTTATTCATAAAGTGCTTTTCATACATTTAAAATGCAACCCAAAGTGATTTACAGAATTAAAAACAATACCCCAACAACCCCCCATCCACATACCCCACACACCCCATCACCAACACCACACACCCCATCACCAACACCACACACACATGCAAACACACACACAGATATATTGATGTATGGCTGAGCACAGAGGAGCCAGGTGAGGAAACGCCATCAGCACCAGGAGTCGCCCACAGCCACCAGAACACTGAGGCATATGGGCATGAGCAGGCACGCCAATAAAAGAACCTTAAAACCGATCCTGAAACACACAGGAAGCCAATGTAGTGATTCTAAAACAGGTGTACACCACATGTAGTTTTATGGATTTTGGTGGATTCTCTAGAAAAATCTATCTGTAAGCTAGGACTTGAACCATTTGTGAACAGTCCCAGAGAGGCCGACCAGGTGCTTCAGTCTACTTAAAAGAATAGTGTGGTCCACTGTATCAAACGCAGCACTAAGATCCAATAGCATTATTAGCATTCAGGTTTGAGCATGTGTTGTTTGAATTTTGGATTGCTTAATTTCTAAAGCTTCTTTTTTACATTTAGTATGCATTTATTGTAGGGTACCCAGTCATGAAATAGTCTTGGCAATTCAGCTGCTGTTCCCATCTGTTCTTTTGGGCCCTATTCACTCTCACTGGACATATTGAGTAAAAGTGATTTACATGAATTCACACTCTCAATGTCAAACACACCTTAATCATGCATCGTGAACACAAGCGTCTCACAGTTTTGTGGCACAATACGTAGTCCATGACCCTTACTGTACTTGTTTGGAGCGCTGATGGTGTGGGGGGCTGGCAGCTAGGTTGTCTGAGTTGCAAGCTCTAAGAGGCGGTGCAGCCAGGTGAACAGTCGACACAGCAGATCGGCGATTGATCAAGCAACAACACAATCACACACTCACAGATGGCATTTTACAAACAGTGCACACAAGCCTTGAAGCGATGCATACACACTTTAACAGCACTTCAAATGATCAGACTGTCTTCTCGGCCATGTAGAGTGCATTCATTGTCCTATCTAATTGAGGTGCTAATGCTGGTGAGAAGAAAGAATTGTATGGTTATAATAAGAAAATAATCTTTAAATTGTAAATCAGGGAAATTACTTGAAACAGTTCAATCAAGACATCTGTAGGAAAATGTATGCAATAGTTTCTAATAGTCTAACTGTTTTACATGTATATTTGTAGCAGTTGAAGATAAATTTCGAGCTTCAGATTTTGGCATGGACATGAAATATAATGGAAGTTAATTATCCAGAGGTGCTTAACCTTAAAGGGGGCTATGCAACCGTTCGCTTTTTTGGTCATATTTCTCCTTCATAGAGCTCTCCCAACAGTTTCAGAGACTGGGTGTGTTCACAGAAAAAACACAAAGAATATAGACTTCATACATATATAGACGATCGTACTGTTCAACCACAAAAACACCAGGTCTGCGTCTGTTTTGCATCGTAATATTTCTCTCTGTCTCTCTGTAAAAGCCTGTTTAAAAGCAATTCATGGTTTTGGCGAGACCTGTGACTTGACCCGAGACTTCCAGGGACATTCATCCTAGCAAGGAAGCTTCATTCACCCCACAACAACTCATTTAGTATCACACTGACTCTGAAGTTTTGTTAAAGTAAAAAGCTGCATAGGGCCCCTTTAAAACAAGCCCAGATTATTTGCGAACATGGTTTTTCACAACTTTTTTGTCAAAATAAAAAAATCCAAAGAGAAGAATTCTTGTGCAAAGTGCAGTGGCCGCGGGGCCCAATCAGCCGACACCAGCTGTGCTGTCTTGGACGTGCCATCAGCTCGCCTCAGGATCTGCTGCTGTTTGGAGCCTGCCTTGGCTATTTACATAATGTCAGCGGTCAGCGATAGAGCGCTCAAGATTTTCAAAGCCAGGCTGGCCCAATCACTTCTGAAGACTGTGAAGATACAATCGCTAAGAGTAGCACCTACAGGCAGCATCGACTCAAAGAGCTGTGGGGAGTCAGGAAGAGAAGGCAGCTCACTACATTGGACATGACGCACAAACAACCCAGAGCAATGGCATGAGAGAGTACTGCTTTGAGATCAACAAATCAGAATTAGGCAACTCCCTCAGAGGTGGGGTCTATGTCACTGTAAACATGAGCTTTGTTTGTACAACAGACTTCTATTTCATGTATTTTTAATGCTTTTAAGTTTCTGAACTGCTCACAAACAAAATATATTTCTGGTTGTGAGCAGGGATTGAGTGTGGGTCAGTGAGTTGAAATGCTCAAATGAAAAAGATGACTAATCGTGTGGAAGGTAAAACAGAAGAGGAAGATGATGAAGTCTGGAATTTAATAATGAGACATGTGTATATAATAACTCAGATTACCATTCATTTACACAGTCAGTCAAGCAACTTCAGAATATTGAATGTGTTGAAATTCCAAAAGCTGTGAATACACTAGAAGCATTCATTTATCTGCTTCTGCAACCTAGGTGCAACCTATGGGGCCTAGGCGGGCTACACTCTAGACAATGGCCAGTTCCAATTAAATTCTTCCAGCACATGCATGTCTTTTGGCGTTGAGAAGAATCCACAGTAACATGAGGAGGACTTACCATTCAGAGAGTGAATCGTCCAGTCTTAGGATCTAACCTATGACCACTTGTTGATGCAAGGTGAGTGTCTTGCCCAAGGACACATATCAACTAGTTAGAGCCACGACCTGCCCATGTGTCCAGATATAAGAGACTTTTTTAGATTATATTCTTGCTTAGTTTCTCTTCTCAAAAATAACATTTTTAGCTGCCAGCTTCAGCGTGTCACCATCCTTTTTTTTCTGAAAGTCTGTCCACGTTCCAGCCCTCTCGCTGCTGCTCTGGGTTTGTTCCAGCAAATGTATTGATCTGGTCTGCCACCTCTTTCCCAGACTCTACTGATCCAATCTCTCCTCTGCCACAGCCGTGATAGCTCAGTGTGCCACCTGATTGGAGGGCACTGAGGAGTGGTTAAGTGTGTCTGGGTGTAAATGTGATTACTTCCCACAATTTTTTTTGTATGTTTAAAGTACATAGACGTAAATGAAAATGCGTATATTATGTGTATATCATTGCATCATGGAAACAAAGCCAAAAAAAATACTGCTGCTATTTATGCCATGCTTGTCATACTGGGCATATCCAACAGGGTCAGATGGTATATCCAATTCAAAGAAAATGCAAAAATTCACTATCTTTACCTCATGTCTCACCTATGTACAAACATAAAGGCTCCCGTGATAATCCTAATAATTTCCGATCCATAACTTCCAATGTTGTTAAGGTACATTCTTGAAATCAATCACTCAACCTGTGCAGTATTCCTAGACCTGGCTGTGGAATTGTGGACCACATGTTGCCATCTTACTAAAGCTTAGCGGCATCCAAGGTAACTTAGCTTGGTTCCTCTCGGTGTCAGATCACAGTCGGTAAAAATTGGACCAGTTACCTCATCACCACTAGCACCTAAAGCTGGAGTCCCTCAAGGATCCCTCCTAGCACCAACCTTATTCTTGTTATTCATAAACAACATTATGGAAATATGGAGTAATTATACTAATGATGCAACACCTGAAGGGGCTGCAATTCACAAAGCTAACCATGACCTTTTATCTATTTTAGCTTGGGCTGAACGATGGAACGTGCAGTTTAACCCACACAAAACTGAAGCTTTATTTTTCTCAGGTACAAACAAGCACCTTGGAGTTTGGATCAGTGATGACCTTAAACATAACAAACCATGTATGCCATCAGGTGTCAAAGCAGATCTTCTTGCTTCATAGACTATCATATTTTGTGCGTAACAGAGACATTTCAATCTATAAGTCATACATGCGTGCTGTGAAAAATACTGCTACATCCTGGTCATCTTTGACTGCCACACAAACAGAACACCTAAGAAAATTACAAAGGTGTGCCCATAATATTTGGATACACCCACCCTCCAACTAGAACAGATTATGCTGCATTGTCCATTGTGCCACTCAAGCACAGAAGACCCCTCTCTCTTTGTTGTTATTGGTATAAACTGTGCACTGGTAACTGCTAAAAGTCCTTCATCAATTCTGTCCAGTCCCTTAAAGGTCCCAATTCAATTTGAAACAATCAAGACTTAAGTTGTCCGCAATCTCCTACCCTACTTCACGCACATTGGACCACTCACCAATTATTTACGCAATTAAACTCCTCAATCATGTGCCGCAAGTATGGAGCTCTGCTTCAGTTGAGGAATTACTCAACAACTATAGACTTGTGCTATGAAATGTTTTGCTAATGTTTGTCTGACTAATTAAAAAATATATATTTAGAGTTTATTATTTTTAGCCTGAGCAATATTAGACTACTGTAAAATATATTGCACTACTAACATGTGGTAACTTGGATATAAAGTTGGAAAAACATTTCCCCCCAAAGTTTGTTAAGGTCATTTAGCAGTCACATGCTCATCCTGGGTCTTCTTTATTCTTGTGTCTGGGGAGAACTTGGGCAGTCCCCGAAGGCTGCAGTATCAGGATGGCATAATAAGTAGTCTATCCCTGAGCTGACAAACTAAGGTTCACTGCCTTATTGGCAGATTTCCACCCTCAAGTGTCCTTGGGCAAGACACTTGTCTATGAGATCTACATGTGCCTTTCCTGTCACCGTTGGTGCCCTAAACTTTTTATGGCTTCTGCAGTGACACCTCAAAATGGATGTATCGATCTGTTTATTGTAAGGCTCTCCTCACTTGAAACACTTCCCCAGGGACAGGTTTTTAGTTTGAATGTAAATGTCTACAACACTATGCATGAAGTAAACCAATCACTAACCGCCTACTTCACCTTGAATATAAACTCTGCATTACTATTATATTGAGGAGAGTTGTTTGGCTGAAGCACTATGCTGCATGTGATATCTGTATGAAATATTATGTTCCAGAACACGCACATATAGTTTTAAATGCACATTGAGCAAATTCCATTTCCCATGAAAGATTCCAGATTCCAGCATAAAAAATCTATATATATATTGTTGGCTGTTAATCCAAATAACATTTTCCAAACTTCCCTTTGATACCATTGACATCAAAAGCACAGACAACAAAACTATATCTGACTGTACTTTCAGACTACATATATTGTTCCTGCCTGTTCCACCCAGTAGAAATGTACTTCAAATTGATTGCAACAGGTGAGTCCTCCATGTGCTGACCTGACCTGAGTATCTATTACTCAGAGTTCAGATATGAAACAGCTTTACATTCATTAAATGGTGTTTTTTTTTTTTTACCTTTGTTTCAACCTGTCTCTGTTGACCCGTGCCATTTGGTGATGCTGCTTTTCTCCACAACACCTGCTGTTCATCCACCCTCTGACCACACCTGACCCCCCAGCAGAACCTCTCCATTAGTGTCTGTGAATGTGTCTGCTCTGGACTCCCGAGCTGCCCTTCTGTCCTCTTTCTCCTCATCTCGTCGAGACAATTAGTACCAGACGTTCAACACTGTGAGGTTTCTCCATGACTCCGTATACAGACTTGATACAGACAACATTAGCTCTGTCCATTTATTGTATCTTTTAACGACGATGTCCTGAAAAGTCAAAGAAACAGCCAGGCGAGTTGTTTGTTACAGCTCAGAAGCTTTTATCTGATTTCAAAAAAACTACAAGCAAAGAGATACTTGATACCTGATAAAGTAATCCGTAATGTTATAACACCGATTTGAAGTCAATTGAAAAAACAATAGGCAAGGCAAGGCAAGGCAAGTTTATTTGTATAGCACAATTCATACACAAGGCAATTCAAGGTGCTTTAGAGAAAAGACAGTTAAAGAACATAATACAATTAAAAACACAACAATAAGATTAATTAAATTTAAAAATCAAAAGTTTGAAGATAAGAACCACACTCAGTTGTCATATGCACAGCTAAACA
>JAVQKC010064536.1:0-31851 GCA_036025475.1 Philypnodon macrostomus
TCTGATTCCATTTGTAAATGTCTGACTTTGTTCGCAAAGTCCTGTGAGTTGATGATGTGGTGTTGTGTATTGCCTACTAATGGTGTGAGGATAGAAGCTAAATGTCGGGCTAAGTTATAAGTTTTACAAAATTTGGTAAAAATATTCTTCACAAACATCCAGACAAATCACAAAAGTCAAATAGACTCTTCCAATGTTTGTCATGGTTTGGCGACAGGGCCTCTTAATTGAAAAATCACACAATGTCTGATTAAGGTGCCCGTTGGTGCCAGTTGGGGCAGATGTATGGGGCTGTTTTGCCGATATACACCTTGCTGTCACTGACGACAGCACAGGCCTAGTTAAGTACTGAAGTGCTTGTAAGTGAGTAAATGTAACTCATTGTAATTTATTTACATTAGTCTATAACTTAATTGTGTTGAATTTAGTTTATTAGTTTATTTATTTACCTTTATAATTAATTCTGAATCTCCAGGTCTTGAATGTGAGCGGCCTAGACTGCAGGATGGTAAAGACAAACCTGCCGCAGCGTCCACAGGTAGTGAGAGTCCTCTGTGCACCCCTGACACCACTCCCTCAGCTCTAACCCCAGACCTCAGCCCCATCGTCCCCACCTCGCCCCTGAAACTGCACCCCCAAAAGGCCTGCTTCCACCGCCAAAGTGCCATGGATGACCAGGCTGAGATCCAAGTGCTGGTGGAGGGGCGGGCCTTAGAAATGCCCCGGGGTGGAGCTAACCACACCTGGGCTGAGGACAGGTATCAGGGTAGCAGCAGATCCACTACACCATCACTACTGGAGGAAACTGAAGGACAGCTAAATGGACATGAACCCATTGTGGTCGTGGCCAATCACAAACCACGAGACAAAACCTCGCTGTCCAATCACAAGCCCCGAGACATGAACTCCCATTACAGAACCTGGGAACCTACTCTGTCCAATCAGAAACCCTCAAAGCATGCCTCATCCAATCACAAGACGAAGGAGTACTCCTCGTCCAATCACAAAACATGGGATCACTGCTCGACCAATCATAGCTACAAGCCTCAATTGCACACCCTGTCCAATCACAAAGCCCCGGACCATGTGGTGTCCAATCACAAGACATCGGGGCACGTGTCGTCGAATCATCACAAGCCCCAGGACTATTCCTTGACCAATCACAGCGCTAAAGAGCACGTGATTGGCTATGGTAACCACAAACAGCACAACCATAGGCCGAGTGCAGGCCACACCCACCACTGGAGCCCTGCCCACACCCGGCTGACAGATGAGCGCTCTGGAGACTATAAGGTTAGAGAAATTTAAGGCCACTGTGATTGTGGTATTGGCTGTATTGATTTACAACAAATGTTATAAGTATGTTATAAACAGAGGTAGGGAGAGTATTTAAGTATTTTTTTTAAAATTTATGTTACTCAAGTAATATTACAATGTACTCATCCAAATAATTACTCAATTAAGAAAAAACTACTCAAGTACTGAGTAAATGAACATAATGTCAATCTTTTAAACTACTATATATGAAATAATAAAGTTCAATTTATTCAAAAAGTTACTCAAATCAGTGTAACTGAGTAAATGTAATTGAAGTGAAAAATACAAAACACACACACACACACACACACGGCAATATAGTGAAAGGTGATACAGGGACATTTGTTAAAATTATGTTTATGAGCAACTGGTTTGCAACAGAGTTGCCAGTGTACAGCACCTACCTCCAGTGTGGACAAAATCCTAAGGCACTGGATAATCACTTCAAACTGACTCCTCATGTACCAGGATGGGTATAGAACATGGAGGACCAGCACGGAAAACCTTTGTCAACAGGAGATACATCAGGGCGGTGTTGGGGTACTTCTGCTGTTCTTGAGGGGTGATTGGCGCTATCATGAGGGGTGAATAGTTAATGGATACTGGGTACCAACTGGGTCCAACGATAAGGGTGACTGGGTACACCTACTGGGTCTGCCATGAGTGGTGACTGGGTCTAACATGAGGGGTAACTGTGTCTAACATGAGGGGTGACTGGGTACACCAACTGGGTCTATCATAAGGAGTGACTGGGTACACCTACTGGGTCTATCATAAGGAGTGACTGGGTACACCAACAGGGTCTATCATAAGGAGTGACTGAGTACACCAACTGGGTATATCATGGGGTGACTGTGTCTAACATGAGGGGTGACTGGCTACTCCTACTGGGTCTAACATTAGGGGTGGTTGGGTACAGCTACAGAGTCTAACATGAGGTTGTTTTATCCAATCAGAGCTAGACTAAATTATTAACACAGCAACTGCAGAAGGGGCTTGGTTGTCCAAAACATGTCGTAGCACCACTGCTCCAAACCAGTTGAAGGATGTGTTGTCTTATGTATATGTTTCAGGACCACTACACGCTGGACATGCGTCTGACAGACTCCCACACCAACAGCCGGCTACGGCCCAGGCTGAGGCCTGTCAGGGAAGACTCTGTGGACTCAGTTCAGAGACTGGACCGCCTGGCTCTGGGGGCGGAGCCTGAGCAGGATACAGGAACAGGGTTAGGCCATGTGACTGAGGGGAAGGAGCTGGAGGAGTGGCCCATAAACAGAGACCTGACTCTGTCCACTCCACTGAAGTCTGCACCCATCATTGACCTGGAGCTGGACTCAGCAGTCAGCACCAAACCTAACTCAGTAAGTGTGTCCTGTGTTACACATGAATTACAGAACTACTTCAAAGAACATTCATATTACTCTATTACAGACGTGGTTCTCAAGTACCACTTCAGAAAATATTAGGACTAACCCACATATAAACCAAGACTAAATAAGGTGTTAATTAGTGTAATCCAAACTGTCCTAACTAAAAATAAACATAAACCACAACTAATCCAATTCTGAACCAGTTCTGAATCTACCTGAAGTCTACACCAGGACTAAACTAGAACTAAGCAGGACAAAACCAGTTTCAAGTACCTCCAGAGAGAGCCCACATACCACCAGTAGTACCCGTACCACAGTTTGAGAACCAATGAATTACAGCATATTACCACAACACAGCTTCATCAAAGAGACAACACTCCGCTCTGATGCTAATGACAAATTCGGGTATAAAAACCTACTCACCCACACTCCCTGTTTTTGTGTATGCTACAAAATGTTGCTTTATTAAAATGACTCTTGTGTATGACATGCCAACAGTGTGTCTCTCTGTTGTTTGCAGGGCTCCAGCTCATTCCTGGTTGTCATGGTAATTTTACTCAACATTGGAGTAGCCATTCTTTTCATTCACTTCTTTATTTAAGCATTCTCCAGGTAACCCCTATAGACCTATACAGATAAGAATGCGGTATATCCTCACCTTAATGGACAAACCATCTGCCGAGCATATGGCGCGCCCCTGGACTTCTCCGTGGTTTGAGAGTGGCCTGATGAAGCAGGCTGCTGTGGGACACGAGCATGACGTCCCACCACCACGGCTACAGCTTGTTTGTACACTTTTACAGAAAATACCAGTCCTGACGCACCAGCTCTGCACTGATCTACAGAGACCAGTCCATCATGGATAAAGGCAGTGATTTGACTTTTTATTAAGATGTTTCCATTTCTCAAAGGAGTTCTTATTGATCTATAACTATGTAAGCCAGGTGGACAGGTTATCACACAATGAGCTGCTAGTAAGGAAATAAAGACTGACTAGAAAATACCCAACATTCTTATTTTAATAGTAATTATCTTATCTATCTTATCTTCTCACCCAAGAAGGTCATAATGTGTTGTAAGTCTGATATTGGCTAGTGTTAACACCAAAATTGTGTTTCTACGGAAAATGTATTATTAAATGATATTTATAGAATTTTCAAAATAGTTCAAAGTCCTAATAGTGACGTCATATAGTGCTGCAATAACATTTTTTCAGAGTGCAGATTTTAGGTTTCTTCTTCTTTTGAGAAAAGATGTTTCCCTTTTCAATCTCCTGAGTGAAGATTCTGTCTTTATTCACAGACTTAAAGACGTTACCTCACTCTTAAGCACAGCCAAGAGGACACCAACATACTGCTGTTTTTTGTTAGATTGTTTGTGCAGCATAAAGACTGCGCAGAATATTCTAATATGCTATATCACTCAAATGGAAATATAGGTTAAATTTAGACAGCCACTTTGTAGCAAACCATATTCTAAGGCTTTATTAACTTCACTAAGCACCTTAAACACAGACACACTCCCTGTACACATAAGATTCAAGTCTGATCACTGCCTTTGTTTAGGATGAGGAGGAACAACAGAGGAGTTGTGAGGCTGAGAGCTGGTGCCGTTGGTTGTAAAACATGCTGCCCTGAGCATGGCACACTGTATTTTCTGCCTTTTGCGTTTGAGGCCCGATCTCGTCTTTATTATGATTATTATTAACTATGCGCTATATTCAAAACTATGCTGCAAGAGTAGATCCATTTAAAGGGCTCTTTCCTCATCTATTGTTTGATTGGTCGTTTGGTTTCACGGCAGCCATTTGCATGAGGCTGTTAAAAAACCTAAATCCCTTTAACATCACTCTTCCACCTGTTTCTCTTTTGGGATTTTTGCCGCAACTGTTCTTCCGGGCTTTCGACTTTAAAAGTAGATCAAATCAACTAGGCCACATGGATTCTGAATGTAGTTTTTATTGCGTCTTATTTTAATAATTGTATAATTTAATTTCAAAACTGCACATTTAGTAATTTTTTTTTTTCTAGACGTATTCTTTCAGCAACCCACTTCCCCAGCCTGACTTCAGATTTTAAAATCATACAGACAAAAATCCCAAAGTCACCTTCTGGTGGAAACCATTTTAATTTAACTACTTTATAACAATTAATATAATAACAATTTATTTTATTTGACCAAAACAGCCTGTAAAAGTAATGGACCAAAAGACCTGGGGCCCCAGAGGAGCTTGGTTTAAAAATTCACCTTGTCCGAAATGTGAAGTATTTTGTACATTAATCTGGCCTAAATGGTTGTTAGTCAATGTGTGAGCCACACTTACACAATTCCACTAACTGCCTAAGGCCCATAGGTGCTGGGAGTGACTTCAGCCAGGATGAAGAGAAAATAGATGTGAAAATGAATGATTAATTGTCCCCTTTGGTCTGACTAGAGTATAAGAAAGTTCGAATTCTGTTTCCTTTAAACGCAGTGTTTACAACTGAACCTTATTTGTACCACCAAGGCATGCCATTAGCACTAGCCAGCCTGCTAAATGCTGGTAGATTTCTATTTTGGCTAGTAAAAACATATTCACTCCAGCTAGCCACATTGGCTATTTGCCCCTCTAGTCTAGTCGCACATTGTTAGAGAAATAAATCAGCTTTTACTGAAGCCTAAACTGAAACGGCCTACAACACTTGAAAAATAGGCAAGAACATTTTTTCTTTTTTGCAAGACAAACTTTGTATGAATAGGCTATAGCTACATTTTCACTTCTACACGAGTTGGATATAGCACACACACACACACACACACACACACAAAATGCATTTTACATCTAAATTGTGGCTAGTAAAAATCCTCAATGGGCAGAACTACTGGCCGTGACCATTAGCATACTAGCCACTACTTTATCAGAAATGTGAGGTGTACAGGGTAGTCGATTGGTCCATTATTGGTACAGTCTGAAGCTGCGTTTGCTCTCACATTTTCCCGGTGTACAGCCTGAGACTGTTAAACTCTATACTCCAACTGTATGTGTCTGTTTCTGTTTGAATGATTGCTGCTGAGTGCCTCGTATCACTTATTCTTGACTTTAAAAAAGACCCTGATAAAACTATATGTGCTGTGGTGGGTTAAACTGACCCCATTCCAAAACCACACTCTGGCAATCTCCAAATATGATACTCCAGATTAGCACCACCAAGTCAATGAAGTTTTTATATCTAGTAATGCCCAGGGGTGGTAGAGTAGCCTTGTAACCTTGTGTGAGTATTTTTACTTGAAAATAATGTAAAAAAGTAAAAGAAAAAGAGCAAAAAAGTACAGGGTAAAAAGAAATACTTAAGAATTGAGTAACTGAACATAATGTCTCATTTCATTTTTTTATTTAATTTAATCAGACACAATTTGTAAAATAATAATTTTTGCATTTTCAATTAAAAAACACAAAATATGAGTAAAAAAAAACACATGTTAAGACATTAAGAAAAATCTCTCACCTTTTCACAGCTCTACCTAGAGAACTTGTAGAGGTAGGGAAAAGTACTTACAAGTATTATAAAGTATGGTGCAGTAAAACTACTCTTAGACATACAATTATTCAAAAAGTTAATGTAATTGAGTAAAAGTGACTCACTACTACCTACCTATGCCTATACAATGCTGTGGGATAACCTAAAAACATCCCCCATGTGACACTACTGCTTCACAATTGGTCAAACAGGTGAACCAGCAACCATCAGGACTCAGATATAAGACTGGGCCTGGCAAGATCAGTCACAATTAATCTTGGTAGAATCTAGCTTTATATGCACAGTAAATCTAAATATATGGCAAATCTATTAATGCTATTATTTCCCCAAAAATGTCTTTACATTATTTGTTTGTTGATGTTTGTTTTGAAGGAGGCCAGATGGTATGTATGGTTTGGATGTGGGTGTAAAAGAGGAGAGCCCTGCACTGTCCAAAAGTGAAATGGCATGCACTGTTTGTCTCTGACAGGTTCTCTACAATAATCCAACTCTTTCTCTGGGCCAATGAGGTTTTTGCGCATGTTTGTTTGGCCTCTTCAGTCTGAGTCTTACCTTTTACTGAATCTCTGAGTTCATAAAAACACTCTCCTAGAGTTTTTGAGTGATTCACAGAAAAACCTGCTATATATCTGTGGTGAATAAGGGAAATAACAAGGGTATAGTGAAGTCTGCTGCAGGACTAGATTTAGACTACAGACTGACTTTGACTACAAGTGAACTAAACTAGGACAAAACAAACAATATGTAAACAACAAATAACTGAAATGAACTAACACAGGAGGACTGGACTACATTTAGGACTGTGGGACTTCACTCATGCCAAAGACCAAAGACTAAACTTACAACTAAAAGACAGCTAAAATAAAATACATAAAACTTGTGTGTGTCCTAATGTTGGACAGAGTGTATTCTGTGTATTCTGGGAGAGTGAGTTTTTGCTGACTCGTGTTCTACTCACACCAGGCTGAGTTTCTGAATGGTATGAGTCTTTTGTACGGCACTGATGCTCCATGTTGTGACCATTGCATGCACAGCATGTTCTTTTTACTCTTTGGTTTATGAGGTTGTTTCCAACTTAATGTGGAGAAAATATCTAATGTTTCAAGCTAAACCGTCTCTGTGTGGTCATTTATATTCATAATACTACATTACTATATCTGCAGTGTCATAGAACTGTAATTCTGGCTCCTGCCCTCATAGGCTACATTCATTTTCTAATTCTAGAAAATGAACAACATAATGTATGGTTGTTGGACCTGTGTTTTCCATTATTAAAGGTCTTATTAAAAAGCTATACACCTGACAACACCTCACTCGTACACACAATATACTCCATGAATTCCAGTTAGATGAATACATGAGGCTCTTCAACAGTAATGGGGTCTGCTGACTTGTAAACCTTTGTAATATTATCCCTCAGTCTCAAGGGAAATGTTTTTGTTTAATTTTGTATTTAGTGTGCTATGTGCAATCAAATGTATGCTGCAATGGTTTCAGCTTAAAAAACTTTATAAAAAATAAAGCCCTGTGTTGTATGGTAGCCTATACCATGTCTGCTATGGAGACAGTTGTGTGAACGTGATAACTCAAAAACTAAGTTACATATCATGGAGACACTGAACTGGGTTGAGTTTGATGCTTCTCCAATTAATGACAATTAATTAATTAACTAACTAATTCCCAGAAGAACTTTAATCGAGCCATTAATCCTAAACAAAATCACATGCATTTTGGCACAGTGATCAGGGCCTCAATAGCACCCCCATGTTTTTGACCCCTATGGGACTGGACACACTTACATTGGCAGAGAGCAATGAAACTTGGTCAAGTGATTCTCCACATTGTACCCAACCCCTATAGACTGAAAGAAGAATGTAGTTTTAGGGAAAATAACTAAATTTGTCAAAAAACATCCTTCACAAACATCAAAAATGTGTTGTCACGGTTTGGAAACGGGGCCTAATTGCTCGTTAACAATACAAAAAGACTTAGAAATCACACAATGTGTGATTAAGATGCCCGTTGGTGGCAGACCTATGGGGGCGTTTTGCCCATATACACCTTGCTGTCGGGTACGACAGCGTAGGCCTAGTTTTGCACTGCACACTGTCCGAGAATGACGGCATTAGGCTGCTTCTGATGGAACCATGAGTCTACTGTGTTGTTACGCCCCTGACACGTCTCAAACCTATTCATCGAGCGCCCCCTGTGTGTCACAAATAAGAAGTGTTGCGCCTCTTATTATTTCCACATTATTTGGTCTTTGTGTAGTGTGATTAGTGTCAGCGCTGACTCCTTCAGTCCCGTTACACCAGACTTTATAATAAACAGTTTCTCTGCAGAGGGCTCCCGGTGCATCCCTCTCCGCCCGGTGTATCTGCTCTCAGGCTGTGTTCCTCCGCGGTTTCCGGTGTCCGTGCGTCCGCTGGAGGATGGCGTCCGGCTTCAGCCGCATCCCCTGCACCTCTGGCCCCGAGTGTACCCGAGAGCCCCGAGCACGCACCAGTTATCCGCGCTGCGGCAGCACACAGCTGTGAAAAGCAGCGGTACATCACCGGTAAGTACATTCATCCTGGAGAGGTGCTCAGCGGGACGAAAGAAATTCATCTATGCGGTCGAGAGGCGTCTGTCCTCCCGCAGACAGCTCCACTCCAACCCGCTGCCCAGGCCTCAGCTCTTGTTTGTGCACAGATCAGCAGGTTCAGAGGAGGACATTGGTAAACACATGTGAGAGTTCAGAGTAACTGTGGTGCCGCTCTGGTTTAACGACATGTTCAGTTCTGTACTATCGAGGCCTTCCATTTGTTTAGTTAGCTCCGTTAGCATTAGCATCACTGGGCTAACGTCCATTATTGACGCGAATGAAGAATCGTCGGTAAAGAACATGATGTAGCTGCGTTTTTTCACTATACATCCACCGTGTTATACCTGCATGCTTAACATGCGGCAATAAAACGAGGACACTCGCTTATAAATGCACCAAAATGAACTGCTAGTTCATTTGTCGCCAGGAAATAGACCAACCCCCCATTTTGCTTGTTTATCCTCAAAGTGCTCCTTTTATGGGACTGTTATGTGTAACATGTGTAACGATGCATTAGTGTATGCTCACGTATTGGTTTTATATTTAGTGTATAATTGCAATTACAGCGACCGTTATGATTTTTGCACTACAATAAATGGGCCAGTGTTGGGCCTTTTTAAGAGGAGGTCGTTGGTCCTGATTTTTGGCAGGGCTTTAAACGCCTCACTGTGTCAACCTCTGGACCAGTGGGCATCACATCAAACATCTGCATCTCCAACCATTTTTATAAAGGGAAACTATTATTCACAAATGACTATAAGAACAAATCCACTGTTACCGTTACACAGTTGTTTGGTAAATATTTATTGACGTACCTGGTGTCAAATGTCAGACATATATCCATTGTTTCACTAATTAGCCGGTGTATCCTTTATTCAGAGAATCAGTTCCTTATTAATATTGGTTTAATAAAAAGATTTAGTAAAAAAGATTTATGATGTAGTGTTAAAAGCACACTAGGTTTACACAGTTTTAGTGTCATCGATATAAAGCATTTAGTTTTTTTCATTTCTGTTATTTAAATGATTGAAACTCTTGAGCTTGATTCCAAAGAACTCTGAGAATATATACAATGTTATTCATATACATCCATGCAGTATTATATTTCTTTATAGCCCTTCACTAGTATTGAGTTGGTTGTGTTTTATATGGTTCTGGAATAATGCATAAGGAAAGCAATCAGTTAACAAATCGGACTGGATTTTTTTTTAACCCTGCACAGACCACACAGTAAAGAACTATTTGAGCGGCATATCATTTTTATGTGACAGTTTGCAGGTATTCAGTCAGAGCCTTTAAACTTGTAAAGATTAGTGTCACTATTTAAAATCCTCCCAACCTAGACCATTACATGTCCTCCTTTTGTATTGCTTTAAAAAAGTGAAACTGAAATGTGTTTAAATACTAGAAATGTTACTGCTGTAGAGTTGCTCAATCATTGGAAAAATCATAATCATGATTATTTTGGTCATAATTGTTTAAAATAATTAGTTAATTTAAATTATTAATCATTGGGTAAAGATATGTTGATTACTTTAATATATCAACTTTAACTGAAGAATGTTTTAGCTCACATTTAATATATTTTTTTTTAAACATTTTTAAGCCATTAACTTTTTCAAAATTAGATATTTTACTTTAGTCTCAAAATTAATGTACGTCTATATTATTATTTTTTAAATTGAAATTCAATTAATTGCACAGCTGCATTGAACATTGTGCACACCTAATTTGTACATTATATAATCCGTAGAAAGTACATTTCTAAATTATCTATATTTTTTCTTTTTTTCTTTTTTGCAGACACCCCAGTTGTATTCTACAGTGGCTCTGGTCTCAGCTTTTCTCAACAATTTCTCTTTGGTTGAATCATTAAATCGGCCACAATGACAGAGGCATGGCAGCAGGCCACTCCCACTGTGGTCCACACACTTCCCCAGGGGGTGGAGAACGCACTGGGCTGCACTGTGTATGGAGTGGTCCTTCAACCGGATGCCCTCCAACAAGTGCAATCCCAACTCACTGTCCAGCCTCAGCAAACACAAATGCAGGTCACCAAATGTAATGCCTGCGGTCAAGACATTTCACATCTTGCCAATCCTCACGAACATCAGTGTATGGTCACCCAAGATCGCTCCTTCCAGTGTACTCAATGTATGAAGATATTCAGCCAAGCCACGGACCTTCTGGAGCATCAGTGTGTCCAAGTGGAGCAGAAACCCTTTGTTTGTGGTGTTTGTAAGATGGGCTTCTCCTTATTGACATCATTAGCGCAGCATCACAACTCTCATGGGAACGGCAACAATCCAATGAAGTGTTCTATCTGTGAAAAGACCTACAGACCAGGATCTGGAAACGTAACGCCCACTTCCTCTGCAGCTAATCCACAGCAGCCCTCAAGCGGGGAGACTTCCGGAGGTGTGGCTGACATTAGTGACTCATCCCCCCCTGCGTTTGAAGCCTCTGCTCCAGACCGGCCCTACAAATGTTCTGTATGCCACAAGGCATTTAGGCATCTGTCCGAATTAACTCGACACGAGAGGGTGCACACTGGGGAGAAGCCGTACAAATGCGACACTTGTGATAAAAGTTTTAGCCAGTCGTCACATTTGGCTCACCACCAGCGAACACACAGCTCGGATCGCCCGTACAAATGTGCTGTTTGTGAGAAGAGCTTCAAACATCGCTCCCATCTGGTGCGCCACATGTACGCTCACTCAGGGGAGCACCTCTTCAAGTGCAATTTGTGCGAGATGCATTTTAAGGAGTCGTCTGAGCTTCTGCACCACCAATGCCAGCCAGAGGGAGAGCGGCCGTTTAGCTGCGACTCGTGCGGTAAAAGTTTTAAGCGACCGTCTGATTTGAGGCAACATGAGAGAACGCATTCGGAGGAGCGGCCATTTCAGTGCGAAGAATGTCAGATGAGCTTCAAGCAACAATATGCTCTGGTCCGCCATCGACGCACTCACAAAAACCCGGCGGATCGTCCGTTTAAGTGCAACCTCTGCGACAAAGGCTTTCTACAGCCTTCACACCTGCTATACCACCAACAGGTCCACGGCATGGAGAGCTTGTTCAAATGTGCGTCTTGCCAGAAATCTTTTAGCCAATCAGGAGAGCTGTTGAGGCACAAATGTGGTGGCGAGGTGGAGAAACCATACAAGTGCGACGTCTGCGGCAAAGGCTACAAGAAGAACTCGACTCTCCAGCGCCACCAGAACACTCACTGCACAGAAAAACCGCTCAAATGCTCACTCTGCGATAAGCGCTTTGTGTCTTCATCCGAATTTGTCCAACACCGATGCGACCCGACTCGTGAAAAGCCACTAAAATGTCCAGATTGTGAAAAGCGCTTTAGGTATTCTTCTGAGCTCCAGCGCCATCGCCGAGTGCACACCGGCGAGAAGCCATTTAAATGCGCCAACTGCGACAAAAGTTTCAAGCAGCGGGAGCATTTGGCCAAACACCAGAGCGTTCATTCGAGGGAGACCCAGTTCAAATGCGTGTGGTGCGGAGAGAGGTTTGTGGATTTAGCGGCACTTCAAGAACATACCGTTCAACACACGGCAGAGGGGGAGAGTTTCCCTGAAGAACAGTGCATCTCATAAACCATGCAAACTAGCTTCAAATAATGCTTTTGCATTTAGGGTCCAAGCAAGGACGGTAACTATAATGGAGGAACATATAGTGCTCTTATTGTCCTTTCTTACAGTGAACAGAAGTGGGCTATATTAGTATTTAACCAGAATTCCAAAATATATCATTTAGATACAATTTTTTTCCCAATGTAGAATTAACAATATAAATTAAAAAAAAAGAATAACATAAGTGCGGATAAATCGGATAATAGATCATATTTTAGGGTGTCCGTACATGATTCTATTGTGTAGGTCAATTGATGAATCCAAATGTCCAGTGGTAGATGAGTGGGAGTTGTTTGTGTCTGTCTCTGTGTTAACCGTGCGGTTGATTATGATTGGAATACATTCTAGCCACAAGGACAAAAACTGGTTTAAAAATGAATGAAATACATTTTGGGATTCTACCTGGTAAAAAATATAAACATTCCTTTCTTTTACCAACTATAGGACACAATGTCTGAAAGTTTTCAAAGGTGTTTACAAAGTTTTTGTCCTAGTTAGACATTTTGAATCTGCTGTATTGAAATTCTAAACATTTTCCCAAACATTATCATTTGTAGTTAAACTTAAGCTGTAACCACACTTACAAAGAGCCTTCTCTGTTCACTGTAACGGCCCTAAATCCTCGGCTTGAACTGAAACGTGCCAGCCTCAGCTCCCTTCATCTTTCCTATAATCACAGATAATGTTTTAAGTTCATAACATTCTTAAAAAACACCTCCAGTAAAGACTTAAAATGAACAGATTTTGCAAAAGTGGGAAAGGATTATCGTACAATTTAATTTTTGTGGTTGCATGTGAATAAATATATTTTGTTTCAAGAAATGGCCAGATCTTTCAGAAAACTGAACTGCCCTGGAAGTGGTGCCTTTTTTGGACATTGTGTTGTTTTAATTTTGTATGTCCCGTATATATTTTGTCCCTTCTTTATCAAAGCGTCAAAGTGGCTGGCTTTTTCATATAGTATTCCTAGTTAGCATCATCTGTTTGTGCATGAATATTTATCACTCTTTACTCTCACTGTTGTAATATAGTTTTGTTCTTTTAGGAAAACATCCTATGAACAGTTATACCGTGTGGATTTGTGAACATGTATAGCCTGTGTCCTATTAAAAAAAAACGTGTTGTTGCATCATTGTATTGGCCAGTTCAGTTGACACAAACAAATGGTTATTTTTTACAAGCTAAAGGATACATTGAATATTTACACTATTAATTACGTGTCATATCTACAAATATTAATCACATTAGCCAGGAGAGTGTATAGTGGTGTACATGGATGTGAGGGTAATTTTCAATAGATTAAATTGAAAAAATTCTTGGTTTTGTATTATCCATACTACAAGGCCTCTCCTGACTGTGATTACTGGACTAGTGCAGGTCTAGAGTCAAATTATTCAAAGTGTAGTTTTTGCAGAATCACAATACAATCCCAATATAACAGCTGAAAATGATTATACCTTTTACTTTAAAATATTATGGTAAAAGATAGTTACATTAGTTTCTCCTGCCTTGTAAATATGACACGTACTTTCTGATGTTCGTGTAAAATCTACATCGCTTCAGAACAACTGAGTTAGATCCAAGTCGTAACACTTGATTTGTGCAATATGGTGCACCGTGTACTATTGGACTACTGAAACTAGTTTGTAAGAGTCGTGTGAGAAACATGTAAAGTGCTTTTTGATTCTGTTTCATTTTCTTGATTTAAAATGTTTTTTTTGTATTTTCCAAACATTAATGAATTTTAACCAAGGTTAGACCCCTGCCAAATTCGCAGTAAGTTATGTGTTAATATGACAGCCATTTGGGACAATTTGGGTAAGAAATGAATGCATGTGTTAGTATTTGAATGATGTGCTGAATTAACAAGGTTCACAATTGTGCCACTTGCTAATGTTTTCTACCTAGGCACTGACATTATTGCCATTTGCCAATAACACCTTGTTTATGCAGCGTACCCCATTGGCTATTGTGGTCTACTTAACACCCCACTGGACTAACACTAAAGGTCTACATAAAGGTCAAGTAAAATGTTATTTATTGTTGTAAAGTTAATACCGATATTTGTTATGTGATATATTTTATGGTATTTCTACTCATTTCTGATTCATTTTTGGTCTTTTATTTTGTTTTAATTTTAGGCTACATAAAAGTCTGTTGATGTAAATTCTTTTGATGAGTAATATATCACATCTTTGATATTGAGATAAAAAAACAACAACTTATTTTTAGTCCTGGTTAGGCTTATTTTTTTTAATCTTAGCCTGGTTTACACCCCTTGTTCATTATTTCTGCCCATCTTGTCCCATACGTTGTAGTAATAAAACAGCCTTGTAGTTATGTGACTGTGAACCTATATTCCTCATAAACCTCTGCAGTATGTATTTAAATAAAGATGTTGTTTGGAGATTGAAAAAGGGATGAATGGAGGGAACAAGTGAAGGAAATAAATACTTGTTGATACTGTAAACAGACTACAATAAATCACCTTTAACTCCCATTCAGCATGACTACAGTTTTTCAACTAGGCCTGTGCTGTCATCCCCAACAGCAAGGTGTATATCGGCGAAATGGCCCCATACGTCTGCTACAACTCACCAACGGGCACCTTAATCAGACATTGTGTGATTTAGAAGGGTTATAATATTGTTAACGAGCAATTAAGGGGCCCTGCCCCCAAACCATGACAAACATGGGAAGGGTCTATTGATTTGTCTGGATGTTTGTGAAGAATATTTTTGCCAAATTTGGAAAATTCCCTAAAACTATATTCTTCTTTCAGTCTATAGGGGGCGCTATAGAGGTAACTGCATCATATTGGTCAGATGTGTTCAGGCCCGGGGGGTCATTAGGTATTTCAAGGATGTGCAAGTTAGTCTCCCAAATTCAATTCAAAATGGCCGACTTCCTGTTTGTTGTAGGGCGGGGTCATAATAATATTTTATGTTGGGTACACTGTGGAGAATCACTGTACCAAGTTTCATTGCTCTCTGACAAAGTAAGTATGTCTAGGGTCCCATAGGGGTCATAAACATGGGGGCGCTACATTCTTTATTTGACCTCTGTAATGTTAACTGGGTTACGGCAGGTTATAACAACTTGAGTGATAAGCTGGCAATATTTTATCTTTTTAAAAATATGAGAAAATGCTTGGCGGGCCGGATTAAAAAGCAAAGGGCTCCCAGGCCGCAGTTTGCCCATCCCTGCTCTAGGCCGAATCATTTTTAAACAGCAGAGTGAAGACTATAGTTTCCCTGAAGATTCTGACATTTAAAAGTACTAAAACACCCAAAACAAATTGCAGTCTCATCTGTTCAAATAGATTTGGACCCTCCAGTGTGTGTCAGAGCATGAGGATTAATGTCTTTAGATGTTTCTGGAGTTCACTGAGGTTCAAGACACTACAAGAAATCCTATTTATCCTACCATGTTTTTAATCAATATGATGCTTCTTTTATGGCACACTGGTTATCCAAAACTGTAAATTGACTTTACACAGCTTTTTGTATATTTATCTTACACGTACACGCTATTATCGTAGGGAAATTTGTCCTCTTCATTTGACCCATACCTCAATGCCCGAGGCAACCTGTTAGGAGCAGTGGGCAGCCGTGGTGCAGCGCTCAGGGATCTCCAGATCTGAGCCAGGATCTTGGTCAGGAAGTTTTAGGTTAATGAGTGAAACTAAGGTACCTGGCAAATCCCACCAAGTTTGACTTTTTACTG
This sequence comes from Philypnodon macrostomus, assembly GCA_036025475.1. Taxonomy (NCBI): domain Eukaryota; kingdom Metazoa; phylum Chordata; class Actinopteri; order Gobiiformes; family Eleotridae; genus Philypnodon; species Philypnodon macrostomus. The sequence continues at coordinate 16,163 of JAVQKC010064536.1, forward strand.
CTATTAGTATCTTAAAATTGACCATATTATGCTTTTTTAATGATCGCAGTAATAATAATAAAAAATATACATTGGAAAATGAATGGTTTTGGGGAGCTGTTAATTTTTTTTAAACAGCTTAGATTAGATCCCTCCCCTTTAACCTATCTATATGAAAAAGGTGAACATGTTTTTAGCTCCTGAGAAAAATAGTGCCTCAGCATACTAGATTACTTAAGCGTACGAGTGAAACTAAATACAACTTCAATAAAACATTGTTACATGTTTGGAGAGAAAATCTGAGTTAGCACAATAGGGCCCCTTTAAGTATAGCACAGTTGCCATTCTTCTGTTTTATTCCTTTAAGATGCCACTTGATTCCAACTATCCTGATGAATCGGATATTGATTTGAGTGTAAATGTTGTCCAAATTAAACGCTGGGCCTTGTTTATGACTATTACATAACACATTCATTAACGGTTTTGCACTAAAAAGGGAGTCATTCATTTAATTCATTGAGGAGCGGCTCCCCAGCTGCCCATGTGTCATTAGCTCTATGGTCCGTCCTGCTGAACAAAGCAAAGTGCACTCACTGGGGCAATATGGAGCACTCTGTTTAGCACCCGGGGAAGGGCTAAAAACAACACTCTAATGTCTTCCTACATGCACTTTCAAAGTTTCAAATAAGTACCACACAACGCTACAACATACCTTTATTGTATAGAGAATATACTGAAACATTTTATCATTATGTTCAATGTATGTATTTTATATTACCAGTGGGTCACACCAAGTACCATCTCAGAATGTATTTGCTGTCCCAAGTACCACCAAAGACCAACCCACATATAAACCAAGGCTAAAGTAGGTCTTAATCAGGTGTAATCTAGGGCTAAAACCAGGTCTAAATCAGATCCAAACTAGAGATAAACATAAACCATAACTAACCCAGTTTTAAATCAGGTCTGCACCAGGACTAATGTACTGTAGGTCTAAACCATAGCACTAAACAAAACCAGGTCCACGTACCACCAGTAGTACCCATACAATAGTTTGAGAACCACTGCTCTATACATGTAAAATAACATTGTAAAGGAATATGGCCTTGAGGTGACATACAATTCATATGCAGTCCAAATCAATTCAAGTTGAGCTTCATCACCATAGTTGACATTTCACTAGCAAGGACTACACCATAATAACGTACATTTGAGTGTTTATTTAAGTGTGGTCTGGATGGACGTTGTGGCATTGTTTCTGATGAGAGATAATGCAGGAGACACATGTATGTGTTCTCAATATGTTGAATTTCATTATTTGTATTTATTTGACAGAGACATGCAATACACTGACCTCGGGGAAAATATGTTTTGTGCCAGGTTTTAGCAGAACTGATCATTTCTACCTACAGTCCCCGGACAAGTAGAAAATACTGAAATTATGTAAAAGAACATGATACAGACAATAAAACATCCACACTCTAAAAAACAACTAACCAGTGGACTAGTTCCCATCCCTACTACTCATTCATTCACATGTACATACAGACTGGTTACTCACACATTCACTCACATGTTATTAGTTCTGTTGACGAGTGTTCCAAAGACTAGTGGCTCTTTGAGAAGATGCAGACTGACCAAATTAGGTTTTTCATCTTTGGACGCTACATTCTCCTCTAACCGTCGACGGCGTGGTTCTGGATGGTTTTTCTGATGTCAGAGTAACACATTTTCTTAAGGGAGGGGCAGCTAAACATGTTCACATATTAGCATCATGGTACTGGCAAGGCTTGTGTGATTTTTGTATTGTATATACATGTTACAGGTCACTCTTATATGGGTATCAGGACACATATAGCTAGATACTTTAATTCGAAATACTCACTAATTATCTTAGTGAAGTACTTGACAAAACTCCACAGATGCCAATCATCATACTCTTGGGGTCTTTTTTTCATAGCTTATATCCAATACATTCTTTACTGGAGAGGTTAGTATTTTAGATTTAGAGAATACACTTTACAATATCGGTATTCATACTATGTTGGGTTATGGTTGGGTCCATGCTTGACTTCAATACTAAAGCATCAAGTTCATTGTCATCTTATTGTCTGTCTCTTACAGGGCTGGGCGATATGGTGATAAAAATTCTATAAAATTATGACGATCTGCTAATCTGGGAAGAAGAATCCCAATACAGTGATATGGTGGTAGCTAATAATTTTTCTCAAGTAAGAGTACCGTTACTTCAAAATAATGTTACTCAATTAAAAGTAAAAAGTACTCATTCACATAATTACTTGAGTAAGAGTAGAAAAGTACTGGGTGAAAAATCTACTCAAGTCCTGAGGAACTGTTTCAGGGTAATTTCAGATTATTTGTTTAATTTTGTTGTAATCGGGCAAAAAAAAAAAAAAAAATGAATAAATAAATGAACAGATTTTGTTATTTTATAGAATATTTTTTTAAATTTAAATTATAATAATAATGCACAAGGAACAGAATTGATCTGTTCTTACATGACACACAGAGGTGGGTAAAAGCACTCCTACTCTTTCTAGATTTCCAAGATTGTACTCAAGTAAGAGTACAGTTACTTCAAAATATTACTCAACTAAAAGTAAAAGGTATTGTGCAGTAAAGCTACTCCTAGAAGTACAATTTAAAAAATTACTCAAGTAAATGTAACTGAGTTCATATTAATAAAAGAAAATAGTATTAAGTAATATGATGGACCTCTGATTGGATGTACACTGTAGATGTGTAGCTTTATGAAGCAGTAGACTTTTTAGTCTAGTTTGACCATATTGGCCACCCCACTGGCTCATTGCAGGACCCTTCTAGCCTGTTCTCACATTGGCTGACGCTGTCCCATCCCGGAGGTGCACTTGGTGGAGCGTGGCCCTCTGCTGTATATTTGATTACTCAGATTAAGAGCGGTGATTACGGTCCCGGGGACGAGGATCTAATGGAGGGAATCAGGAGACAAGCTGCCATATGTCCCCTCTGCACCACAACCACTGTCTACCATCAACATGTTTTCACCCTCTCAGCAAGACTTTGATGTGTGTGTGTGAGCCTGCTTGTGTGGGGGGCCTATTGCTGGCTGCTACTGCAAAATGCTAATGAGCTATCTGAAGAGCGAGGAGGTGAGAGCTGATTTTGACTAAGAATCACAGTGTAGATGTTATTATTCCAGCCACTCCAAAGGGCCCGTGCACCTAAAAGCTTTTTGGAGTATAGCTGTGAATGGGTTTTGAGTGGTTAACCTTGGATAACGAAATCAACATGGTGTAGTGGTAGAGAAAATGACTGGAATGACAAAAACATTAGCTGTTTTGGTCACATTGGTTTCGGGCAAAAATAAAACTGGTAATAAACAGAAAAGACCTTAGCCATAATGAAGTTCAACCACAAAAACATCGATTTTTACAGTTTTCTATTTCTTTGAGCTTTTTCAATTCTGTAAAAGACTATTTTGTGTTTCTCGCTATACGTGTGACCTGACCCAAGACTTCCAGAGACAGGGAAACTAGCTCTTTTTTTCCAAGTCTGATTTTTCATACGAAGCTTCATTCACCCCACAACAAAAATCATCATATCATGATACTACACTGTCTCTTTTATATTTATTAAGAGCTTATATTTTTGCTGTTTCTTGAAAGAAGGTGCAGACTGGTTGTTCTCTCTAAGTTACTAGCTGATTTACTCTAATAATCATATGGTCACTGTTGAATCCTGGTTAAGTGTTTCTTTTTCCTACATTTATCCACCATTTTATTTAGACTTAGTTAAGAAACCAGAGCGATAACCAATCAGGAGCCTGCTTTTGTGGGGGTCGTCACGTGCTGACGACGTAGAGACAGGAATACTGAACGGATATATGTCAGGGAGTCTTGAGATACTGTTGTGAGTAATCAGATGTTCTGACGCAGAGATTCTCATAAAGCTCATAGAAACACAAATGTACTGAGATTACCAACAGGGCTGGTTATGAGGATCTAACTATATTTTATACTGAGTTTTAGAGCTTGATTGTTATTGGTCCTATCGGCTACAGCCCCACTGTGTATCCCGGGGAAATCCTCACGCATACACCCGGACAGCCGCTCATCAAACTGCGGCTAGCTCAGTCAGTTGAAGGCCCTTTTGACAGCTGACAGATGGCCCTCCGAGAAGCGAAAGCAAAGTTTTCTCACGTTTTAATCGTTTCTTTGCGTCCGGTGTGAACGTAACATAATATTTTACTATTGTGTATTCATTAATGCATTGAAAGCCCACAGCCTACCACAAGTGTTAAGAAGAATATGGACGAGCACGCAGATGAACAGTATAAATTAAGAAAGTAGGAATTGTGACACTTACAGCCTCTAGACCAGGGGTGGGCAAACATTTTGACTCAAAGGCCACATGGAGTTTAAAAATGTACCAAGTGGGCCGGCTGATATTGTATTCTTTGTAAACTGCAGCATTTCTGACCGATGAGCCTTCGATCGGACCTCGGTGAAAACATATGTTGATGTAGATTTAACTGGTTACTGCAGGTTATAACAACGTGAGTGAGAAATTGGCAATATTTTATCATTTAAAAAATATGAGAAAATGCTTTTCGGGCCGGATTAAAAAGCCCAAAGGGCCGCATGTGGCCCCCGGGCCGCAGTTTGCCCACCCCTGCTCTACACAATGCATATATCCCCCAAAAATGTATCCATTGTTGAACATGGTCAATCATCCCTTTCTTCCTCTTCTAAAACATCATGGATACTAGAGTCCTAACACCCCGGAGTATGACTTAATTTTCTCCATCTCCTCTGAGCACAGATTCACTTTGGAAAACATCAGGTTACACAGACACTTACCCCTGTGAAGAAAAGAAGCCACTTGGCAGTCTCCTGTCTGACACGTCGCCATGTGTGAACCCGGGTTTGGTCTAAATTGCCCTCATTTCAGCGATAACTGCTGTTCTTTGTGCACGACTTCAAATGTGAGCGCGACAGTTGGGTTTCGGAGCAAAGACACTGTTCCTTTATCAAACGTGCAAGATCAAAAACTCCACTTGTTCGTGGAAGGAGAGAACGGGACGACAACTTTAGCTAACATCCTTTTGAGACCTAAAGGCTCTATAAAATGTTTGTCATATGGCATGTTCAAAATTTCAGAATGGAAGCGACTGAAGGCAACTGTGAGTTAAATTTATAAAACAGTAGTGTTTGTAGTGAGAGATAGAATCATTCTGAGCATACAATGAAAAAACTATTGTGACGATCAACATTTCTGTAAAGACATGTCTAGAAAACCTAAAAAAGAATTTTGCCTCCAGACAAAATGCTAACTGTTACTAATGTGTACATTCAATAAACATACAATGTGAGGTACATTCACTAATGTTTCTTAACCAGGCTCTGACATCGCCTACATGTAGCAGAGTGGTTGTCATTTGTCAAAACAATCTCAATTTCTTATATTTTTTGGGCAATGCTAATTTCTCCATTGAAAATATACTTTGGTCTTTCCTCCAGTTGCCTCCATTCCGGAATTAGAACATTCTGTTTACAAACTTTGAAAGGGTCTATAATGCTGCATTCATTGCTGATCGGAAATGTTAATGTAATAATCCCACTTCCCAAAAACATCCGTTCATAAAATCAGCTCGGAAGACCAACAACCATCATAAATTTGATTGCATTGTCTTCAAGCTAACACATACACAACATAGATGGTGTATTGTCACATTGAGGAACATTTTTCTCAACCTTGTGTTCAAGGCCGTTTCTCCAAGCCAGAGAGCGCCGGGAGCGCAGCACAAGACCTCCATGACCTCAAATATGTGTGTATCATTATGACAGTCCAATAAGTAGTAATGTGTAATTAGTAAATTGTATTTTTTTAGAAGCCCTACAACTCGATCAATGACACTGGTTTGGCGTGGCTTTATTATTATTGATTTAAATACATAATGATTGTTGGGCCTATACAACAGGCATAGTGCACAGTGGAATTGCTCTCATTGAAATACACCTCCCATTGTTTGTTGGTCAAGGATTTAAAAAACAGCCAAAAAAACACAACTTCTCGGATTTTTGATCCATTGTTTCAGTGTCAATGAGGCAACCCGAGCCCAGGGATCCTTCTCCACAACCTAGGCCAGAGTTATTGGTCGGGACATAGCTGTAAAACTAGTGGTTATGACGTGGCACATGTTGTTACCGGAAAACCGAAGTGCCTATGAAAACCCACCACAACATATAAATGTCATAGAAAGACCCTGTCAAGTTCGTGAATCCAACGTGGAAACTCAAAACACTTTGCCACCAAATAGAAATGTGGGGTCACACTTTATTTGACATAGCCCTTAACTACATTGTATCTAGCTCATTAAGTACAATGTAATACACTGTGGAACAAACTGTAACTACATTGTACATACAGAATGGTTACGGTTAGGATTGGGGTTAGGTACAATGTAGTATTACAGTTTGCTAGTATTAAGACTATTTTTTGGCCAAACACCAACAGAATTTCACAAAGTTTCTTTTTATTTCAGGACAGCACACGTCTTATATACAGCGTCACGAAAAATGGTACTTTACATATATGGTTTTGAAAAGGATCCACAGAGATGACAGGTGTTACAGGTCAAAGGTCAGTGAACTAGAGTGTATTCAAGGAACCTAGGTAACAGGTTAAGTTAGGAGACACAATGTAGTTAGGGGCTATGTAAAATAAAGTGTGACCAAATGTACCCCGTTAGATGTATCTTGCTGGTTGATGGAGCTATTATCACAATTGACTTCTCTAAGCTTTTAAAGCAGTTATTTTTCTGTTGTGGAAAGGTTGGTTGGGTCGAGTAAAGGAACTTTTTTTGGCAGAAGCACATTTTGTTCATTCTTCTTCCAAAATAACGACCCTCTGACCCATGACCGTCAAATCTACATCTACACTTCCAAATGATGCTTTCCGACAAATCATCTTTTTGCTCCACAAATGTGCCACCTACTTTAGGTACTGTCAGTAAATGCATAAGGGTCATTGAGTCATCTGCAAAATAAAATGTCAGAAAATATTCAGTTAAGGAATTCAAACCTAAAGAAAATCATGTCCTGCAAAAGCTAACCTGCTCTCAGAGTCCTAATTACAGTTACATTGTTGCTGCCAATTGACCACCATTGATTACAGTTTCTCTATTTGAAGTATTGGGATCAGTATTAGAAAGGCTGTCCAGGAAGATGAAGATGGTAAACCCATTGCCTCTGGAGAATAGTGTTAAATAAATCATCAATTGTTTCTCATTTATATTCCTAATTTCAACAGTTATCGCTACACACATCAACACCCTTTACTAGCGCTGTGATATGCTAGGAGGCTAAATATTTCACACTGCAATTTTTAGGAGAAAGAGCTAAATGGGATACAGATTTTTGTTGTTTTCTAAGTCTAGACAGATATGACTGTAGAAAAAGCTTTCAGTAGTGATGTTTATTGCACATACCAACCCCATGTGAATGAAAGTGAGAGCGAACGGTTGACTTTCTGTGTATGTCTTTGTGTCAACCTTGCGACTAAGTACTCAATGCCTAGGGTTGACCCATAGTTGTTGGGTTAAGGCTCATTCATACTCTACATCCACGCGCATGGAACCCTCTGTCTGTCCTCTGTGTTGTTTCTGTCCATAGTCAGGTTAGTCTCTAGAGAGCTTGTGGATGCGTACCAACGGAGCAGTACATGCGTTGGCCTGAGAGAGCGCTGTTCAATGGCCCAAACAGAGGACTCAGACAGGAGTATTAAAAGAGTCACAGGCTGTAGGTCTCTGTATATTCAAAGACACACAAACAACGCTGTTTGGTCTAATATTTTTCGTCTTTTTCTGAAAATATATCAAACCTCCATGTTTGTTGTTGTATTCTTCCTCTCCTCCCGTCTTGGTTAAATCTTTGACTAGCGCCCTCTACTTGTTATTTAACATAACACATAAGTTGACTTTCAAAACGCATGAAGTATAAATGCACTGACGTTAAAAACCTATAGAACGCACAGATATATTTATATATGAAATGGCCGTAGAAATGAGCCTTTAGACTCCAGTCATCCATCGCCCCTAATGGATATAAGCAGAATAAGCCATTGAGTCTTCTATATAGCCCGCTACAGTCCACAGCATAACAACCAGCTAAGTGCGTTCAGTCTTTATTATTGCCATACAAATACACAACAAGGATACTAGCCACTACTAAAACAGAATTTAGTGTTGGATTTTAAAACATTCTGGAGAAGAAGAAGAAGAAGAAAAAAAAAAAAAAATGGCTCCTTTGCGTCACAACAGATCAGTCACGACGCTTAAGCCCAAGCCCCGCACAATATTTACAACATGCACAGCAGCTTTTTAAATCAGAGACTGTCATGAAATGAGATTTATCAGCCCCAGTCAATCAATACGCCGGGTAGCCCTGACAGAGATCACTACCTGCAACCGCCGCCACTTGCTGTAAATGAGCATTGATCAAGAGCGGAGAGCCAAATGGAATACTAAACCTTGCAGGTGTTAGCGGGGAGATGGTTCGAAGCTAGTATCCCTGTCAGGGCTATCATCTGCATCGGTAACCAAAGATCCATCAGGGAGACGCTAATCTATAAAAGACTAAATAAACTCATGGCAAAGGATTGGACTCAAAGCAGGAGAAACATGCTATGAGTACTGAGAGAGAGCATTTACCCCTGAATTAGAAGATCCCAGGGTTGAGTCCATAAAACAGCCACAGAGATATTGTTAGTACAGCCTACTTTACATCATAAAACAGGGTCAGGTAGTCATTTTTAATTTATTTATTTAATCTTTTTTTCTTATTTTTCTAAACATATGGACCACACACAAAAAAATGCTAAAAAAACAGTATAACTAAATAATAACGTTCCACCTATATACTGCCTTTCAAGACATGCTAAGTGCTTAGCCACCGAGTTGTTTTTTTTTGTTTTTTTTTATTCAAACCACAGTTACACGTTAGTGGTGGTAACCTTCCTCTGAAGCCACAGATGCCCCGGGGCATACATGGTGGCCATAATGCGCCTTTTCCTAACTAGCTACACACAAAAACTTTTATACAAGGCAAGGTGTGTGAAGTGTCTGGCCCAAAGGCAGTATGCCAAAGTCTGAGTAGGAATTGACCTGCCTAATTGTAGGTTATTGGATGACGCACTCCTACCACTTATGCCACAGCCGCCCTACAACCTGAGCTACAAAGTATATCTAAATGCATTGAGTATGGTTAGGGCAAATATTACCTTCTTTTTTTGTTTATTTTTTACATACAGACAATAGAAGACAAAGCGTACCATGTTTCACCAGAGTAACCAAACAGAATACTATTTTTGTCATTGTGAATCACATTTACTATATGCATTTTCTTATAGACTGACAATAGAAGACAAAGCTTTCCATGTCAGAATCATAGAATCCTAATCCTTGCAGGTGTTAGTGTAGAGTTGGTTCGAAGCTGGTATCCTTCTCCGTGATGTTGTCTGTGCTATCATCTGCCTCTGTAACCAAAGACCCCCCGGCGAGGCGCTAATCTTTCAGAACAATGTGGATAATTATGCACAGGCCAAATGACTGGACTCAAAGCAAGATAAAGACACTTTGGCTTATCCCAAGAATGTAATTGTGGTGACCGTGGGGTGGCAGGGGATGCATAGGCTTTCATAACTTTTTGAAAATAAAAAGAGGATGAAAAAGGCATTGAGATAAATGACCTCTATATCACATGTGACGCCTCGTGGCCAAGGTCTGTGGACGATTGCCAAGATATGTATGCAGAAGTGCTGTGTCAATGCATGTGTGCTCTCAGGTGGAGAGCTGGAAGAAGGGGCAGCTGCAAGAGCCATCTTTTCAATCCTGGTTCAAATCTGATTCCCCACGCCCAAAAATATAGAGAACATGCATATTTTTATATCAAGATAAAACTAGAACAATTAAATCACACACAATGGATTGGGACATTTCACTGTATCATAGACAGACACTAATTCAGTGTTAATAATAATAATAATCTTTTTTTTAATATAGTGCTTTCTCAACATTCAAAGACGCTTTACAATTGCATTATTCATTCCACAGTCACGCCGGTGGTTGTAAGCTACTTATGTAGCCACAGCTCCCATGGGGCAGTTTGATGGAAGCGTGGCTGCCATTATGTGCCTGCGGCCCCTCCGACCAACACCAATCACACAGCCACATTCATTCTTAGGCAAAGTGTCTTACCCAGGGACACAACGACAGTATACACTCAAGCAGCAATCTAACCAACTCTAACTCTAGTGCCAATATTAGCTCTTCATGTTTTCACTGTGTACAACCATATTTGTTTTTCATAAATATTGACTATTGAAGACAAAGCTTACCATGTGGGTGTATCCCCTCATAGTCCATTATGATTACATTCATTCCACTGAAGATAACTCTCCACTACTATCCCCACTCCGTCTTCATTTGGAGCCATTTTGTGCCCCGTTTTCCAGCAATAACTCCCCCCCCCCCCTCCCGTGTCTCTCTTTCCTCTCCGGACCCCACTGATCAATACATCAATGTGTGTGTGTGTGTGTGTGTGTGTAATTGCCTTGTATGAGAAATCCCCTCTCCACATGCTTGGAGTATAGATGTATTTTTTTTACCATAACCCACTGTAAGGCTGGGATTAATTTCTCATACAGGTCCTGAACAGAAACGTACAGCAGACCCAAAGGTCAGCATTACCATCATGTTGCAATTTCTGTGGCAGTCGCTGAGTGGAGGAGCTTTTCAGCAAAACAACTTGACTACAAGCTGAGGCAAGGTGTGATGTGTGAAAGAGTAGATTGAACTGGTACAAACATTGTTTTGGTTGTTGCATGATACTTGTAAGGCTCTTTTTAGACAAGGGATTAGATCTGGATAAAAGAACTGAATCCCGATTGAACCCCGTATGATTGCCAAAGAAATAGGAAATGGAACAATATGTGGTAAAATGTGTGGAGTCCATATATATGCACCTAAACATTGTAGGCACACAATACTTCATTATGTAAGCACAACAGTTACATGGAATTACATTTTATAATACATCAGTTTTCTACAGCGCTTTTGCAACAACACTCAAAGATTCTGAAAGTTGAAAAAGGGCATCTGGACTTTTTAAACTTTCAGAATGACCTCTACCTGGATGAATGACAACCTTCACCGTCGTAACACTCAAAGATGCTATAAAATGACATTATTCATTCACTTCTCTGTCACATCCGTTGGTGGTAAGCTACTTGCATAGCCACAGCTGCCCTGGGGCACACTGACAGAAGCGTGGCCTCCGACCACCACCAAACACCAATCACACATTCATTCGTAGGCAATATGGGTTAAGTGTCTTGCCCAGGGACATAACGACAGTAGTGTTGAACCGGCGACCCCACTCCTTACCCACTGCGTCACTGCCGGTCCTATTTATTACACCATGGCCGCTGCATGGGCTCAATCTGGCAGTCTAATGCGACATATATTGTGCTGGTACCATGCCCAAATAAATGTGTGCACTGTGAGATCCTGAATATAAAATGTGTGGTAAGATGAACAATCACTGATCTGCATTAAACCATATTTTATCCATGTTCAATACTTTATTTGTGTTGGTGAAGTTAGCCAAACCTTGCTGCGACATGCTGTGTAGGTCTTTTTATGTCTGGCTTTAAAGAAGAGAAAAAAAAACAAGATAATAAAGTGCAGTGTCTAATGTTCCGTGAACTTGGCTAGAAATGATGAATGGACTTCCAACGACTCATTTCACATTTTTGTAACTCTACCCTTCAGAGGCTATGGTCAAAGGACTCTGCTGCTGCTACTCGCTCCTGTGTCTAATTATTGCACTTGGATAGAAATGTATACAGTTAGTGGAGGCCAGACATCTGAATCTTCTAAATAAAAATGTAATTTGCCTATCTGAAACGTATTTTGTAGCATTTATGGATAAAGAAAAAAGCAAACTTGGGAGTCCGATGTCTCACATAGACATACAAAGAATGTCGATCACGTGTTCTCTCCATATCTAATGCAGTGTTCTTCAAACTGTGGTCCGTGAGAGGTCCTAAGTCAGTGTTTCTTTTCAAAACAAGGACCACTTGGTCAGAGAAAATAATTGTGGACCACCAAACCCCTGAGACGTAGAGACTGACTCGAAAGGGTGGGTCTGTGTAGAGTGAGACAAAAGGCTGTGGTCTCAAGTAAGGCTAGATTTGCCTAGTTTCCAAATTCGAAAATTAACCTATCTGTGCTCATTAATTGCTAATTGAGAAATTTGTGGCGATTTGAGAAACACTGAATAAAATTAGATTTCTTTCTGACAAATTCCTGCGGACCACTTAGGGGCTGTGGCGGCTCATAGTTTCAGAAACACTGCCCTAAGTGGTCAGAGAAGATGTCGGAAAGAAATCTAACTATAAATGTAGCCAAAATAGAGACAGTAGCCTTTTGTTCAACACTACACGAACCCACCAATTTCTGCCAGGAATAGAATCCTATCACCCCTAATGCGAATAAATTGTGTGGTATATATATTTATATATATATATATATTTTTTTTTATAGATTTCTAATAGATTGATTAGTCTATTTTGTGATATTTTTGTTTTAACCCTACCTGGTTCAGTCCTTAATCTGTTCCAGTATAGACTTGGAGAATTTTGTCATCGTAGTGCCCAGGTCATGACATCACTTTGACCCTCTTACACAAGAACACCACAACACCACAATCAGTCCCACAAAGAGCTGAGAGGACAACTGTACTCCCCGCTGATGGCCAAGGTGGGGCCCTTGATGGACAGGTGACTACTGAGGAGACACACACAGACTTCTGATGGACAGAGAGAGCGGTGTCTGACAAATGGATGTGACTGCTGAGCCCTGTTAGAATATAGTCAGCACCAGTCATGAGTGTCATTCACAAGTTTAGCATTTCGAGAACTGCTACATTTTAAAAGGATGTTATCTGGACACTTACCACCCCAATTTTGGGGGCTATAATACCTATTCACTTTTTTTAATATTTTCAAAATAATACAATTGTGATCCGAATTGCAAATTATATTCATTAGTCTGCTTCCACGGCCAAGGATGGTGGGTGGTTGGAGTCTATATCCCAGAAATTTTAGTGTAATTGCATTTTATGGGAATAACTGCCCTCCAAATTGGAATATGAAATGCTTGAATTTTAACTCAATTGGTGCTATGGCTATTATTTCTCATCTCCACAAGAGGTTTTGAGTTATATCCACAGATAGTAGTGGGTAACGACCCACTAACAATTGACAACTTGACTGATACTCTGTTTTTATTTAGTCTAGTGCACTGTCTCTTTAAGAGCACACAGGAAATGGTCTTATAGTTTGGTGAGGGCTTCATTTCACGCCAACCATATGGCTGTCACACATGAATTCATTTGTGCATACAGAGGTATGATTTCGATTTTTTATTCTTTTACATTGTTTTTAGCATACATACAATTTAATGAACAATACCATATTACATTTTATTCAGGATTTATTAAGGACATTTTTTTTTTTTTTAGCTTTGATTGTTTATTTGTTGCAAAATAATTTTACTATAAAACATTCTGTCTGCCAACGCAAAGTTTTTTATGTGCAAAATGCAACAAATTAAAATGAATTTATAATTCTATTGATACAATATTTCCAAGATCTAGTATAAGATATAAAAAAAGTTGTATACCATTTTAAAATGTTGCCCAGTTTGAGAAAAACATCAACAACTAGGCCCCATACATCTGCCACTACTGCTATGGTACCAACGGACACCTTAATCAGACATTGTGTGATTTCTTAGGGTTTTTATATTTTATATGGGGCCATTTTACCTATATATACCTTGCTCTCAGGATACAGTTATTCAAGAAAAACACCGCACATTTTTTAACTAGTTAGCATGGTACAACCTCAACCGCATGCTGTGCATTGAAAACCAAACAGGAAACCAGTGTCAGCATTGCATAAGCCCATGAAAGATAGACTTTATAACCTTCTCTATATGGCCTATTACACTCACTATATTATTGCACTGGTCAAATCCAAATCCAGAGTGCATTGAAAATGAGAGAGATATCTTAAATGTATTACAAAGGTGTTTTGCTACAATCCAGAAACTAGCATCTGTCAATGTCAGTCTTAACAATAAAGCAGCCCCTAATAAAGACTACTGCCTATCACAACTGTACTATAGTGTACCTATTATGATCCGATTAGCCCCATTAGCATCTCTGAATGCAAAAAACAAAGGGTAAACAAAACGACACCGACTAAACTAATAAACCGACACTGACTAGTGTGCAATGACAAAGACAGGATCTTATCTCTTATAATATTTAAAAAAAAAAAAAACATCAAAAACAACTGTAGTTTTATGCCTTTGTCCTTCCCCTCATCATAGACACTAGTATTTATTTTGCAGGTACTTCAGTGTCGTCCTCAGCCATTGTACAACGAGCACAGACACTTCCCTATCGCCTCTTGTTCAGAGAATACACTTTAAAACAGCTCTGCTTGTGTAGAAGTTTCTCTATGGCTTAGCACCAAAATACATCTCTGACATGTCCCATATGAACCATCTCGGACCCTGAGAACATCAGGCACAGGCCTTCTGCTGGTGCCCAAAGTCAGGACAGTGAAGCAGCATTTCAATATTATGGAGCTAAAATCTGCAATAGTCTCCCTGAAGATGCTAGGCTGGTTGTTTTTAGCTGTGCATATGACAACTGAATGTGTCTTGTACCTGCACTCTTTTTCTCTCTCTGTTTCTTAATGTTATTTGTATTGATTGTTTATGTTTTAATTGTACTTTTACAAATTAAATACAATTATGTATTTTAGTTGCTGCCCCGTTGCCCTGTCTCTTTAAGACCACAGAAGATATGGATGTTATTGTTTGGTGAGGGCCTTATTTCACTCAAACTTGGTATGGCACACATCAACAGACAGGTATGATGTTTCTTTTATTCTCTATTCTTTTACATTTTTGTTGTATTTTTAGCATTGTACCATATTATATTTTATTAAGGAGAAGTCCAACTCAATATCTGTATTTAAATTGTGTGTATATATATATATAAACGTTTTTAATGCGCACAAATAACTTGAAATGAAGATTCTATTGACACATTTTTGCCAAATTAAAAGGGCATTGATGATAATTATAATCTAAAAATGTCGGCCCCAAGGTT
Source organism: Philypnodon macrostomus (assembly GCA_036025475.1). Taxonomy (NCBI): domain Eukaryota; kingdom Metazoa; phylum Chordata; class Actinopteri; order Gobiiformes; family Eleotridae; genus Philypnodon; species Philypnodon macrostomus. Next base: position 31,390 of record JAVQKC010064536.1, read on the forward strand.
TCTTTAAACCCTGGTAAAAATAGATGATATAGTAGTTATAGTTCATTTCTATGTAATTCCCCTTGAAATATTATTCAATGTATTTAGCAGGTAACAACATAGTAATACTATATAGAACTAGGCCTGTGCTGTCGTCCCTGACTGCAAGTATATGAGCGAAACGGCCCCATACGTCTGCCCCATACGTCTGCCCCATACGTCTGCCCCATACTTCTGCCCCATACGTCTGCCCCATACGTCTGCCCCATACGCCTGCTACAACTGTCACCATCGAGCACCTTAATCAGACATTGTGTGATTTCTAAGGATTTTTATATTGTTAACAAGCAATTAAGAGGCCCCGCCCCAAACCATGACAAACATGGGAAGGGTCTATTTGAATTTTTTGATTTGTCTGGATGTTTGTGAAGAATGTTTTTGCCAAATTTGGTAAAATTCCCTAAAACTACATTCTTCTTTCAG